>NNCF01126509.1:407898-425995 GCA_002313205.1 Laupala kohalensis
CAACACAATCATGCAAGAAAATAGTTTTTGAAATTGTTATAAGTTGTTTAAAAAGTACTACAGCAATGGCGTGATAAAGCACAAGACGAATTTAACTTTTGTTAAAATCAATAAATTCTTTTACAGTGTAGAAGCACTGGTGCAGGAGGTAGTTTCTAACCGCGTTTTTAACCGCGGATAAATAAATAAATACGTTGCGTCTTATGGAGACAAAATAAGACCAACTTTTAAATCACGAAAGTGATGGAAGTTTACTTTGATTTTAAGTAAATATTTCAAATTACTTTTATGGATAGGTCACCTGACATCTGGGAAAGATACTTCACTTTTTCCTTTGAGGTGAAATGCATAAATCCCGAAACCGATTCGCGCGGTCGCCATGTTTGTTTATGCTCTCGTGCATTTCAAACGAGTCAAGCGAGTTCCTGAATATTGTTAATGCTGTATTATTAACCGATAAATAGAAATTAAATCATGATTTTTCATCATTAATATTATTTTGGTATTTTATAACAATTAGAATAAAAATAAATAGAGCAATTATACCTCATCTCAGGGATTTGACTAACTTGGGAGTGCTGTTTCCACCTTAAACCGAGCCGTGCTAAACCGACCAGCGAAATGCATATTGGGTGAAACTTCTCAATGTGTTCAGGCTAGTCGCTTGAGCTGAACGCGTTACGTCTCTTCCGGAAAAAGCAGTCACTATTGTTCGCAAAAGACCTCTTGTCACTCAAACGAGCAGATAGTCTAACAATGGTAAAACAAGTGACTGACTGACACGACGCAACCAAAGGATATGGAAATGGCGCTGACGAACTTCTGGGAATTACCGCCCACTCGCTCTTTAAGTCTTTGCCAGAAGAATTAATTATCTCTGGCGATACGATCTGAACAGGCGAGCTTGAACGAACTCGGAGTGGAATGATCAAGGTGGTGCTCTCAAGTTGTGATCTGCAGATTTGTGGTTTGCGTTGACGTACGCGATGAGAATATGGCGTCTGCTTGTGGGAATTGGAGAGGAAGTGTGGGAATCTTATGACCTCACATGGTGTATGTTGATGACTGCCGTGTCGAATTGGATATGTTTTATATGCATGATATCTCGTCTACGAGCCTTCTTCGGTTCTAACGTTTCTTGCTCCTGAATATTAAATGCATCGTTTTTGTATTGCGTGAGAAATAAATTTCTTCCTCTGTTATTCATGGAAAGCAAAATTTATTCTCGTTATGTTACTTAAGAAAATTAATTGACGTTTATATTTACTTCAGTTAGCCGCGAAGCAAAAATGTATCACTCAACTTATTTTCTTTCATTCCACTTTCTCAGAACATTACGTGTCTAAGAATAATTATTTTTTTCATTATTACCAATAATGAAAAAATTGTTTTTTTCATATCAAGTTAAAAGTATAATATAAAGATATAACTGTAAAATAAATATTTTCGATTTTCTAGCAATTAAATTTCAGTGGTGCTAACATAAATGAAATTAGTTCATGAATAATCTCTTCATATCACATTAAAAATATCTCACGTTTTGCCATGGTACTCAATTTATTCATTTCAGTCATGTTTTCGACGGCATGACCATCATCATGTGAATCTACAAGAAAATCCAAAAAGTTATAATAATCGAATAGAAGAATTAAAATTAACAAGATATATATTGACAGAGGAATACTAATGTGCACAAGTGGTTAAAGATAAACTAAACAAATATTATTTTCTGATTGTGGAACATATTTTATTATTTTATATTTTGAAGTCATAATGTTTGTTCAGTTTATACCACATCATGTGCAGACATAAGTATATCTCTATCAATATTTATTCTTTTATTCGATTATTATACTCTTTGTATTTTCTTGTACATTCTCTGATGACGGCCATGCCACCGAATACATGTTTCGAAATGAATAAATTTGTTACCATTGCAAAACGTGGAGATTTCATTCATGAAAATCTATAAATTTTGATAACCTCAACATAAATAATTAAAGGCTTACGACCTTATGACGGACAAATACTATGTATTTTGTGACATGAACACAACGTTTCGACTATATGTTGAAGTCTTCGTCAGGTGTCATAAATTATAACAAGAAACGAAACAACAGGACAATTGAACATGATATTAAACAAAATAGAAACACAAAATATTTTTACAAAAGAGGAGAAATTACACAAACATGTTATTGTAGATACCAGATACCTTTTCTGAGTCAGTGCGTATGTTCAAACTCTCGTGTGTATCATTCTCAATTGTTCTGTTGTTATGTTTCTTGTTATAATTTGTGACACCTGACGAAGACTTCAACGTATAGTCGAAACGTTGTGTTCTTCATATCACAAAATACATAGTATTTGTCCCTCACAAGGTCGTAAGTAATTATTTACTTTGATTGTATGATGAACGTCAGTTGTAGTAGAACATCTCACCTTCATATTTGAATACAAATTTTCATATTACCCAGCTTATTAATAATCTTCTTGGTCACTGACTTCTATATTAGCGAAATAGGCTAACGGTTGTAATACGTGGGAAGAGCACTAGTATGAGATCCGAATGACACGGTGTGTCATGCACAATGATGCAAATGAAGGGTTCAATAGGACGTGTACAGTCGTTCTACCAATTAAGATGTAAGTTTCGAAATGAGTATGTTTCTAACTGCGTTCTAAAATGCGAAGAATGATTGTATCTTTCTCAGCATAAGAAGCGGAAATGTATATGAGAGCTCTTGACGGATATAAATGACTTGCAGAGCATATACCTAGTGTGATGTGAACTCTTCAAGACTCTACGAAGGCAACTGGAAGTCGCTCAACATTTTATCTCTTCTTGTAATTATTCTAGAGGCATATCACTATAAGGAGACGATAACTAGAAGATGTCAAATCGTATTCGATCGTAGAGAAATTCCTTTTAACCAATTTCTTTCCGATCGGCCTTTTGGCCTTACAGAGGTTTTAATATTTACAGGAACTTTTGAGGAAAGTTTCGAACTTGATATTGAGTACTTAGATCAGCACGTGCAACAAATTATTGCATAACATAACTTATTTATAGTACTTTGTTTTCATTTTCTTGTGGAAGAAGGGGGGGGTGTTGAGAAGAGTAGATATGTACAGTGGAGATAATGATTATTTTCCATAAAATATATTCAAATCCCCACGATTCTGTCGGAAATTAAGATTTCATTCTGTTTAATATTTGCTTGTTGTCCTAGACTCAATGAAGTTGTACTTGAACAAGAAGGAAATAGCTTATAGAATTTTGTGGAGAGATTAATCTGATGGTGAAATATACTGGGAGTTTGTAGGTCATGATCAAATTGATTACTGGGTATGAACCATGGCGGGTTGAGTAGTTTTCGGAGAAATTAAATTAGGAAGGTTTGAATGATGTTTACGCTATAGCTGAATTTGATGAAGATTAATTTTTTCTTTCTTCATTTAAATTGCAGTATTTCAACACTTCTATTTTTATAAGGTTTTTTCGATAATTTAAATTAACTTTAGTATATAGACATAAGTTGCTGCGGACTTTTTCCGAGAACTCTTCGCTGTGAACAATATTGCCATTCATAGGTCTCACCTATCTCTAACCGTTTAGGCAACGTAAGTGAATATGGCCGTTCCCCCCCCCCAATTTCATAGACATTTATCTTCAACTTCATTTTCTATCTTTCTTTTAACAAATTAAAAAAATGAAAGTTGACCTATGTTCATCCTGAACATCTAAACTCTCTCTTTGACAAATTTCATCACGATCGGTCCTTTGCTTCAGTCGTGATTAAGTAACAAACAGATAGACACGCTTCCGTATTAGGCATTTATATATTAGTGTGGATTGCTGGTAGCAGTGTTTGTCCAAGCTGGTCATATAATTGTGAGTGTGAGACTTATAATGCTCGAGTAAATGGGTATTTTTCAATTCTAATTTCATTGACGATGCTGAGTGAATAAATTACTTGTTGCAGAGATATTTGGAGTTGCCTATTTGTGATCCCCCCCCCATTCATAGTGGTCATTCCTAATGGCCACATAATAATGTGCACTCGAGTTTGAAAGTGTTTCAAGAAGAACATTTAGTCTCTTAATGATTTGTTTTGTTGTGTTTGGAAATTTTTATGGACTTTTTATCCGGAGTGGAACAACGTAGAAAAGCATTGTAACAAGAAAAGCTTCAAGAATTGACTTCTCGATGCGAATATCAAGCAAACCAAATATTATTTTATATTAATTGATATTTATGAATGAAAAGGTATTGGAAAAACAATAAGAACCCAAAAGAAAAGTTGATTGAGTCATTTGCTTAACGTCTTCCATTCATTATGAGAATTCGTTACTAAATATAATAATAATTGATATTTATATCAGTAGCTTGGATATACTTTTTCAATATCAAATCAGCAATACATTTTGCTTTGTCTATGTTCAAGAAGAACAAATAAGAAGAATAAAAAGAGGGAGAAATAGAATAAATATGAGAGAATGAAAAAGAAGAAAAATGGAACGGAAGAAAGAAGAAAAGCAAAGAAGAAGAATAACTAAGGAGGAAAAAAGAAAAAAAATAGGAGGATGAAAGAGAGAGAGGAAGAAAGAAAAAGAAAAGTAAGAAAGAAGATCATGAATGAAGGAGAAGGGAAGGAAGAAAGGATGAGGAAAAATTAAGGAACTGCTAATTTAATAATGATGAATATCTTGTAGTGGAGAAGGAGGGTTGGCACAACTGTGTAAGATGACCACGATGCACTGAAAGCTCTCCGCCCAGAAAAGTCGAGAAATTCACACGATGGCCATCGCACAATACTCATGTAAACGCGGAGATTCAATTCCTCTTTGTTGGAGAAGAAAAGAAGAGTGATATCCATCTATGCGCAGCGGATGCTTTGTAACGGAACACCGCGTTTAACGGCCCGCACAGAAAGCAACAAAGGAAAATGTTTAGGAAAGCACCGGTGTAAGATATTATGGTTATCGGTAATATATTCAGTGCTGGAACTCTCCAAGTCACTTTTCGTTAGTTATTAATTCCATCGTGCTAGAAAATGAAAGGTTTTCACTTATAAAAACTCCGCATATTCGTGAGACGAGATGTGAAAAAGCAGTTACACACTGTGTATGACCTCGCGGAATAATTTACTCTTCAGACGCAAGCAAGGGACCATCTCATCAATTTTGATCAAGGGTCCTAAGGCAGAGTTGGACTTAATATTTCTCACCCCTCTAAGTAAAAATAGTTAGCTAGATACAAAAATATCAAAAGAATACCGACAACTTTATATTTAAGAGGAAACAAAAAAGATATTGAACAGTTAAAGACAATGATCTAATCTTACAATTACTCGAAAAACATTGTTTAAAATTCATAACAAAGAAAATAACTTTGAATTTGAGATTAATTAATGGGATCAATTTTGATCAAGGGTCTATAGGCAGAGGTGGTATTTCTAAAGGAAGATATATAAAAATATATACGGTTATCAATTAATTATTCCAAAAAAATCGTATCTATTAAAATCACTCAAATTTGAGATTCATTATGACAATAGTATCAATGACTTTCGAAGTTCGAAGATCTAGGATGAGTATTTTGCCAGATTACGTTTTATGTTTTGATAATTTTAACATTTCTTAGTTTAGTTCTGAAGAGAGTCGTGCATTTTAATGTCCTATGTTCTTAAGCGAACAACAATTCTAGTTTTTGTTGAGTCAGGTACTGATTTTGACGTAATTCATAGAATTCAGGTTATGAGATGTAAATGTGACTCTCAGATATGTCCTGGTTTTGATTTTTTTTAAGGGAGGTGGAATTATAAGGAACTGGCAGAACTACCCAGTGTTGTTCGAAATTTCAAATGAAACTTAAAACAATAATTCAGATTTTTAAACCAATTCACCGATAACAAACACAAATAAAAATATGTTTTTCGCATTGTTACGCAAACGGAAAATTACTTCAAAATCCGAAGAAAAATTGGTAGTGAGAATTGATATTTTTTACACTACGGTGTAACTGTCAATAGGTCTGAATTGTTTATCTCATTTTGTCCGGGGTTCTTATATAATATTCTAAACTCATATTTAAGTTTTCATATTTCTCTAATATCGTGGTTTGATATTTTCACTTCTGCTATAATGCTCTTATGTACGTAATTACTAATTATTTTAAAATCCAGGAACAAGTAACACACACATTTCACATAAATAAACAAAGTTCATTGTTAAGACCTCCGAACTCTTTGGTTTTCATTTCACATTTAGGTTATGCACTTGAGAACAATAATCTTCAATATTCTTCACAGTTTTTATGTAATTTTGCTTCTACTATTCGGTCGCTTAAATTAATACGTTCAATGGATTTTCCGCTTCACGTAAATCAATCGAACTCTGACTGACACACGAGTAAGCTTCACAGTCAACTCACATGCGAGTGAAGATTCACGTCTACTTAGCAGCCGATTTTAGTTCTTTTCTGCTCTTGTAATTCATTAATATTAAACATGTATACTTGTTTGTTCGGGTCAGAGTAGACAGCAACTTAGGTCTGCGCGACTCTGCCATTGCCCTGAAGAAAACCACAACAAGATGGACGAAACTTTGGTTATGTCTACGCAGTTTACCCCGGACAAACAATTGACTCCGACCGTGGAAACCTACGTTTACAATATTAACCCTACTTTGCTTTTGAATTGCAAAAACCCTTCAAAATTGTCCTTTGAAATTTCAAACAATGTCATCGATTACTTTCTCCGATTTCCGCTCAGCAGTTATTCCAAATAATTCACTTTTAAACGTGTGGCGGATATGCAACTGCAGAAAGATTGATATCAATTAACTTCTGAGTGCGAGAAAGATGCAAAACAGCTGCAGTTTAATCGGCAGAGTTTAACTGTGTTCACTTAAACGACCCGTTCGTTTCCTCATCAAGAATTTGCAAATGTTCACACATTTCAAGTCGAGATATTCCAAATTACCCTCGAAAGAATTACGAAGCAGACAGGACAAAGAAAATAGAATTTACAGTTACCTTAAATTTGCCAGCACATATTCAACACTGTGAATAGCTCCTACATTGCTACCGATACGAAGAGGGAAGTAAGAGAGGAAGGAAGATTAGGACGAATACAACTCAACGAAAGAGTCCACAAAGAAACTTAGAAGATGACTGATTTAAATTTCCTGATCTCTGCGATCCCCAAATGTTATTGAGTTGAAATAACTATTTACTTGATAATGTGCTCCTTTTCTAATGAAATAACTATTATTAAAACATCTATTTTTTACACATAAATTCATTTTCCTTGTCAGTTTTATCGTAAAACTAATGTACAAAAGGAATAAAACATTTCTGATTACACAATCTTCATAAAATAATTTCATCCCATCATTCCCCTTAAAGAGATCGTGTTGTGACAGGATGACAATTTTCCTTGAACAGATATCAGTTTGAAGGACATCAATTTGAGTACGAGTATTCAACACATATTAACATTTGATTGTACGTAAACGACTCAAATATAAGACATTTAAATTACTATCACTGATCGAAATTTTTGAGACTAGATTTTACTAATATTTAATTCAAAGATATTAACATGTGAATTATCCAATGGAGGTCGCTCGAATTACTTAAATAAAATTATAACAAAGTTCCTGAAACAATTTACGAAGGAAATGTAAACACTTTTTTACCCCTTTTATTGTTTCTTTATGTCTGAGGATCAATTCTTGTAAAATATATTCTTTTATTAATCAAGAAAATTTTACGTAAATTGAATACCTGTACTCATATCTAGTACAAAATAACTTGCATACTAAAAAGAAAAAACACACTAACAGTAATACTAGTGTATGTACATGGTAGCTCCCGTAATCATGAACAATTGTATCGATGACGACTTGTAGCTAGCAAAGTGACGTTTTAACAAGTATAGAAATTGAAACTAGAAACATTAATCTATAACACACACACACTCAAAATCTGAACATTTGTCCTAAACAATTTTTTTAAATTTCTTCTTTATAGTTACTTTATAATAAGTTAAAACTTTGAGATCTTTTGGCAATAAATTAAATAATCTAAATAGATATTAACTATTTTTAATAGTTATAGTTTTAATAAACATTATAATTAGTGTAATTTTATTTCTTGTTTTACTTGTCTCATTAATGAACTCCTCTTATAGATCTTTACAATGATGACGTGGTGACTCAAAAGCACATATTTGATCTAGATTTAGGGGATAATTATCACCGTGAAAAGTGTTTTTATATGTTTACAGAATATTTAAGATCTTAAAAATTATATTCTACCCATAAATTATAAAACACTGAATACATATCAAAAATTTCTTTTTCAATACGCATTCAGCAACTTAAGCTTTAGATCACTAAATTAAAGGATGACTGAGAAGAACAGTAATGTCTGATGTATTGAAATTTATGAAATGTTTTATCCCATCCTTTACAAGTGTACGCAATAAAATTTATTTCCCAGAGATCCAACGAAATACAAATTCTCGCATTAAAAAATAATAATAAATCGATCGTTCATAATAATAAACATTTCCTACATAATGTCCGTGCAGATTGAATTCGATAAAACTGGGAAAAACTTGAATAAAAGTATTTCAAATTATTCTTGAATTCCCTCTAGATTTCATATACCACACAAGTAGTGTCCAGCAGCCCTCTTGATCCACAGGTAATTTCATACATTAACATATTCACTTGAATAAACTATTCATTATACATCACAGTAAATATTTTTATGAAATGTATATCTGAATTAATACCGAAAACTTAAGTAACCACTCTATTACAGGATTACTACAAATCTCTTTTCCTATGGACAGAAGGACAAAGAAATCGAAGTAGGATTTTATAAAATGCACGAAATCTTAGAAACCTTTCACACCTTTCTCAGCAAAACATCCCGGGAATTTTGACACAATCGCTTGCGCCCACATCCCTTAACTGAAAATCTGATCAAATACTCTCGCAGCCAGATAACTGTACCGAAAGAAAATGCAACCTAAGAAAAAAACATGATTGTTTATATGCTTATCAGTTATTATTAGATGCTCCATGTTTATTAGTTTATAGAGAAATTGTTGTAGTACATTCGTTTGTTGTCATAGACCGTTTGTAACTACTCTCCATAAATATTTTAATTATTAAATGAATTACCTCTAGAAATTTAATTAACTGGCCTGATGTTGGTACAATCCTTAAACCCGGTGTAACCCACGCTTCTACTTGACCGTCGTCCATAACGGTAATGATTCAAGTTATTTTAACTCACAACTTCCGAGTATCTACTCGTGGAGGAGTGTTTGCAACGTCATCTGTCAGGAGAAAGTTGCGTACGGTCTTGGGAGTCGAGGCGGGTGGTGCAGTGGATAGCAGACCTGCGGCCAGAGCTGGTGGTACCAGGTTCGAGTCCCGGTCCGTCGCAATTTTCACCTGACAGTTGACGTTGCATACCTCACGTTATGTTAGCAGTGCTCTCCATATTTTAAAAAAAATTATAAATCTGTCGTCGACATGGCAATCAATTCATTGATCTTTCTACATCGAGCGTGTTGAACGCATATTACCTGAGTTTGTTGTGTCATTAATTGTATTTTTTACTTCAAATGATCTGCTACTACTATTAATACACATTCGGATATTACTAAAATTATTACTTAAAGTCTGGCCCGGATTTTTCTCCAGTTTTCCTTCGGTAAGAGGGGGATATTTTTATGAAGGTTCTCTAGGCTCTTGTCTACTAGAGCAGCGCCTATGGAAATAATTAATCTCGAATGTAGTTACTTCCATCGTTACGATTCATAAGCGATGTTTTCCGAATAATCTATAGTTTATAATAACACGTACTTGTGAAATAAAGAAAATAATTCATTAATACAAATTTGTTGGTATTATGTTAATATAATAACACGTACCGATCTAATTTCTTTCTTATCTGAGGAGTGCGCTGAACTGTTAAAGCCGACTGTGCCTTGATCGGAATTGATGGGAGGGTCCCTCGCTTGCTTCCGGAGAGTACAAGAGATTATTGTCCTCAACGTGGTCATATGTAGTTTGTAACGGTTTTTTCGGAAATAAATTTATTATTATTATGTGAGATCGGCAATGCTCTTTACGCAGCCATATTGAATTATTTTCAGTAAAGTTACATGATTTTGAGTATAGAAACGGAGTCCGATGTGTCTGGAGTAGAAGAGGAATGATGGCGACGGTGGCGGTGACTGGTGGCGTGAAGGCGCGTCGCGCATAATTCATGAGCAATTGTTGGCAGAGGGTAATGAGCATTCATTGTAAATTGCTCTGCCCCGCATCGCCTCGTCCAACGTTACTATCGGGACGCTATCGTGACGGCAGCCGCAGCTCGCTTTTTTTTGTTCTGCTTTTTAAGGAACATTGAACCTTTTAACCATGAGAAATCGCGCAGCGTTCACTAGACGCAAAAATTAATCTTTCTTTTCTTCTGTCGGATTTTTACGCTCAAGATCTCGGTATAAAATAATGGGACTTTAACGTAGGGCTCCGATGGCTACTGGGCAATTAGGTAGGGGTGAGTAAAATGTATTGTAACGTGGAAGAACAACAAAAGTTAGGTTATGTTTTTGTGAAGATTCAGCATTAACGGGCTGATTAATGATTCATTTTATGAACGAGAAATTTTTTTTGTGAAAAAAGAAAATCATTTGTTATAAATTGAATTGACGTCATGCGCCCATCAATTCATGGTTTCATTGATAATACGAACCAACATGGTTTCATAACATGATTTCACAATACATAACATGGTTTCGTTGATAATACGAAAAAAGCAACACATCATGCATTACAGGGAAGAGGCGTAATAGGCATAATGCACCGATGGAGTTATAAGATGGCAGAGAAATGGAGTTTATTGTAGTTAAAAGAACTTAGATAAAACTTTTCTGGGATATTGTGAGATCACTATGTATTTTTTCAAGAAATTTTTTTCTAGTAAATATAAGTGGGTTATGCTGTCTGTGTTCAAGGTATTGGAGTATCATAAGTTTAAAAAATTGAAATTATTTTTGTTCTTCTAGTTTTACTTCTAGGTAAAATTGTAAAATTTGTTTAGAAACTTTGACAAAAAACTTATTTAACATCATATAAGTCATTATACTCGATCAGTTTATACAAACTACTATATAAAACAAATTTGAATTTTGGACTGAGGTGAACAAAAAATCTTCAGCAACCGGAAACATCGTCAACATCCGTTTCCTGATTTTCACGTAGTAGTAATGACCACTCATTGCAATTTATTGTTGTCCAGCCTGTTTCTATGTTCAGGTTTTTCATGTGAGTTCTGAATCGTTATTATTTTGACAATGGGAGGTGACGAACATTTGCAATACACTAGAACTCCTGTTAACCGGTCTGATCGGGGTCGTGACCCAGCAAAGGCCCGTTAAACAATGTTTGAGTCAATTATGAGCTGAAAGAGACAGAAAAAATTGTTCCGCGGGATAGACCGGTTAATCCGAGAACCCGTCTATCCCAGGTCGGTTGAGAGTGGTTCTACTATAGAGATCACTGGGGATTCAGAAACGAAAAATTCGAACCATGACGCTAGTGAAATCAGCGGGAACTCGACTAATTATAAATATGTGGGCCAGCATTTTGAATGATCTTGTAAATGGGATTGGTCTTCGCATGATAGCTCGTTGTACATCCCTGATGGAGTAGTGGTGATCAAGCGATGGGTGAGAACGTGTGTGGGTGATAATGAGAGGAAGCAGAGGCGTGTGCCGTCGTAGCGCCTTGGAATCACCCAAGCACTGCAACTGCACCGCCGCCACGGCGGTGGGCACTGAGGTGCGAATGCCCGTTTCTCTACCCGCCTGCGACAGACACCCTGCGTAGCCAACTACATCACAATGGGAGGTTGTGGGGAACTGTGATGGAGGTGATTTTGTTGGTGAACATGGTGATACCTCACTAGTAACATGCACACCAATACACAAATGTCCCAGAAAAGTTTATGTTCATTTTCTTCGTAACCGGAAGGAACTAATCACACAAATGAAGTATCGTACTCTAAAAAGCATTAAATGACGTATGGATGATTTCCTATTATTTCATCTTTTACCTTACCCTTTCCTAGATAACAGCAGTTACTTGACTCATTTATCAGAAAAGGATGTCACTCGACTACTTGAGCCCAGACAAATGGCAGCAATCAGGCGTTTGACTATCAGAGTTACTGATCATGTGAACATCTNTCGTAACCGGAAGGAACTAATCACACAAATGAAGTATTAAATGACTCTAAAGCATTAAATGACGTATGGATGATTTCCTATTATTTCATCTTTTACCTTACCCTTTCCTAGATAACAGCAGTTACTTGACTCATTTATCTGAAAAGGATGTCACTCGACTACTTGAGCCCAGACAAATGGCAGCAATCAGGCGTTTGACTATCAGAGTTACTGATCATGTGAACATCTATTTTTTTTAAAGCGGTACGTCCAATTTTCCATTTAATTCTGTTAAATCCCAAAGGTTAAGCTAGTAACATTAATTTGTACGTTCACGTCTAGATGTAGATTGCATCTAAAGAAAGAAAAGAAAGGATTTCATCCGATGAATTTGCGTAAACATACATATATCTAAAATATTAACACAATTTTTAATTGTAATTTTACGAAATGAAAATGTAAATTCGACAAAATGAGTGACTGATACCCAGGGGTGATGAAATCTTGACGAAAAAGTATAGTTTATTAATTTACAATGACGGAGTAAGTTTAATCTTACCTGTCCGAAGACCTGTTTAACGATAGAAAATGTAATAATTATTTCTTCAAAACACCTCCTAGAAGTAATTATAGGAATTGTAAATAATTTACTCAAAAAAGCCACCAATAAAAAACCGCTAGGTGGGAAGTTATAGTAACAGACCGAACACGACCAACAGCATTTCTTCTCCGTAATATATTTGTGGAGAACGAACCTGTAAGATATTTTTTTTAACTCCAATAAAACGGAGCTGGTCGAAATTATGTAACGATTTATGCAAATTTGAATGCTATAATTCGACAAATAAAGACAAATTGACAAATTTTGTTTATTAATTACTGGGAATGAACAGAGTATTTTGGAATTCTCGGTAATTTCAGGAAATTTGTGAGATTTTGCTGTTTCGTGCAAACAATTTCATAAAAGCTACAAATTCAGGGACATTGATAAAATTTTCGATGTTTAGTATTCATTAACTAAGCTTATCACGAACAATATTCTGAACAAAATTCATATTCGATATTACCCAATTATAGCGTCCGGATCTTACAATTGATTCTCATTTATGTTAATAATTCATAATTTATTTAAAATAAATTTAAAGGATGTTGAGATTGTGAAAAGTATGCTTCTACCTAATTGAAGTTAATGAAATGTTTTTTGACTTACATGTGCCGTGTACGCACTTACAGCGTACTTTTACTGAAAACCTATAATTAGTGTTGGCGATGAGGAAGACAATGTGTGTGTGTGTGTGTGTGTACGTCGTCGTGAATCCAGTTCCAATCTGTTGTGGGGAAACACTTGTGAGAGTGAAAGGAGAGGTGTGAGGGGGGAAGTGAGGAGCAGGTCTTGCCCCCGCCATCACCTCCCATCAAGATCCACTGACGACGGACTCCTCCCTCCGCCGCCGCCGCCGCCGCCGCGGCCGCTGCGTCGCATCCGCTGCGCTTCCGACTCGCTCTGCCTGCGCACTGCGCTCGTCGTCCCATTGTTTCCAGCGCATTTGCCTAATGGGCGCACACCGCTCCACTGGGCGCCTCTACCGCCGCCCGCACCTCCATCGCGGGTAACCACTTGCAAAGAAATCCATCCTGGTTCGGGTTTCTCCATCCTGGTCCGGGATTTTTTCCCCCGGTTTTCTTTCGGGTAGAAGTGGATTTCATACAAGGCAATCTAGGATCTTTCCGAGGGGCGGCTGTCTATTCTAATAATTCATTTCCAATTTAGTGCTAATTCAATAGTTACGATTTATAAACATTATATTTCGAATAGTCCATATTTTGACAATAATACGTACTTGTGAACTATCGTTTTTTTCTTGTATTAAATACAAATTTGTTGGTGTTGTAATGATATTATAACTATTTTTGTTCTTATCAAAAGAGTGTAAATGTTCATTCCTCCTCAGGCCCTTGATTGGAAGTGATGGTTCCTTTCTACCTTCAGGCGAAAAAATTAGCTTAAAATTCAAAAAATTAAAAAATTAGAAAAATAAAAAAAATCCACGTGGTCAAACGCAGTATGCTACTGTTTTTTACAGTAAATATATTATTTTTATAGTTTTCCTTCGAGTACAGAATAATTGATACATATGCCCACCAGTAGGATGGTTTTAAACAACCAATTTTTGAAATGTGGTCGGGGCACCTTCCCATTATGTAGAGTGAGTTTTTGAAACATAAATTTTTGAAATGTCTCTTAAGAAACAACTCCTTAAAAATATGAGATTAAATTTTCTTCTTGTTGGTCTTTTCAAGCAAAGTTTTGATGGGGTACCTTTTAAACTTTTTCATGTTTAAAATGAGATATCCTTCAGGCTAAAAAATTATCTGAGGGAACTCTGTCAAGCTATTGAAATGTTATAGATTGGCATAGACACCTAAAATGCATTTTCAAAATCTCAATGGTGTTGAAAGATGTTTTTTTTTGGACGGATACAGTATATCCTAAGTGATTGATTTTTTTCCCCGACTAGTAAAAAATGGAATAATGTCTCAAGTTTTCGTATGCTCGTTTTTTTCTGAATATTAAAAAAACAGTTTTAATTATTTATACTTAAACTATACTGCAATTTTTAGTGTGAAATATTTACTTCAACTAATGTATTTTATTAATGAACAAAGTATCGTTAATACATTTATTACTGTTGTAATATAAACAACTTTTTCAAACGTGAGTTTGAAAGAAAAAAAACGGATGTAATTTGTTAAGAGAAAGTTATGAACGAACATATCAAATAGTTAAAATAATCAAATCAAGTACCATGAAGATGAAATTTGTGAACTATCGTATCAATATACAGCAGGAACATAATTATTCAGGAAATTATAATTTTACTGCAGGATCTACATGATTTCATCCTTGCCATTAGTTGTTCTACCAAAACTTCTTATTTACACACCAGCCATTGCTCCGTATTATCCTCAGGCGTTATATGAGTATGGCTACTAATTGCACGTCGTCATAATCCCTTTCATGCCTTCATATCCTCTCTATGCGTTTTGAGTAAACCCTCTCTCATCGATTTGACTCTGATTTATTTCTCTCCCAGCTCTGACTCGACTGTCGAAGTGGCTGCGCCCTCTTCACGCTCTCATCACATACCCCTCCTTTTCCGGCGCTCCACCAAAGTGGCGTGTGCCTTCTTTCTATTTTTTCCCCCGAGGATTTTTATTGTCGAATTTTTTGATGCTCGCCGAGTTCCTCCCTTTCAAAATCGGAATTCAGCGATCGTCCTCTTTTTTTATTCAATTTCCTGCATGTTTGATGCGGCCCGCGTGCTACCGCCACGATCCACTACGTCCCATCCCATTTTTTTCCCTTCGAAACTACCCTTCTTCCGAAGGGTGACTTTTTTTTTTCCCCGGCTGCTCGTCGGGAGGCCTTTATTGAGTTCGACAAATGCTTTTCCGATCGACAAGGGTTAGGGGTTGAGAGGGTGAAAGTACAGGGGATAGGAAATGGGGTGTTTTAGAGAGAAGAGACGAAAAAAAAGAGAGTGGCACGCCTCTGTAGGGGTGGGTGTGATTGGGGAGGGGGTTTCGGCAACCTGTTGCTTTGCCGATCACATCATCCCTCCCGCGTTGCGGTGCGCTCCACCCCTGTGATAGCTCGCGACCGAGGGTGCGCCACCTTCGCGGTCCCCGCTGCGGGGGNGGGGGGGGGGTGATCGGAAAAAGAAACAAGTTTGTCGGAGATAAGAGCTTTGAGAGGGGAAGGGGTTGGGGTTGGAAACGCCCACTCGCGAAACCAATTCCCCGGCAAAATTTACTCTGTCGCTTTCACCCCGTTTCACCCCTCATGAAGGAGTTCGCAGGCGATTTTTTTTTTCGTGGAGCAGGGGTCAAAGAAAGTGCTACCCCGAGATAAAAAAGAAGGGTACCGTGAAATGCTTTCTCACTTTCAGCAAAGAAGAAACCTGTTGAATATTTGGAAGATACAGTATTGGACCGAAGAATAGTCTATAACCAATATTTTATGGTCTATACAGTCAAAAGGTTTATGGACTGTTTTCAAAGACATTTTATCCCTACACATGTTATTGAGTTTTGTCAGCAGCCTTATGGAGGAAATACCCTTTTTAGATATGTGTGTAATATGATCACTTGAATTTATTCTGGATTATATTTTGAAAGTGTTACAAATATGGCACTTCATTCTATTTAGTATAATTTTAAGCCCATAAGTGAAACGGTTTTGAATTCCTAAATATTTAATAATACGCTAAATACCAGATAGAAGGGAACAATTATTAAAAAATATATTTTGCATAAAAATTTAAGAATTATGATGCTGGTGAATCCAAATATAATTTTGTTGTCCTAAACTCAAATTTATGTTCGTGACAAACCTGTTATATGAAAACTTGTTCAATAAAGCTGATTAGAGGCAAATATCCAATGATAGTGGAATCAGGTTCTTTTATCTTGAAAATGGATAGAGAAAAAACATTATTCAAACTGGAGAAAACTATTTAATTTTCTTCGCAAAATTCAATTTTCAATGCATATAAATGATGTTATATGAATTACCGAAAATGCAGTGAAAAACTGCATTTGACTATACAAAGGATTATGGGCAAATTTTTTTTTCCGTAAGCAATAAAGGTACTATCTCATCAATTCTGATGAATCTACCTGAAAGAAAACTGGATGAACGTTTGTGCACCATGTCTTTTCAGTCATCGTAGGAAGAAGCAATGCTTTATTCTAAAACGAGATTCTTACAATTCTCAAGTTTCATTTTAATCCATGAATTGATTGCAATATTTATTAGTTGCTCTAATGCGCGAATAGTTTTGAATTATGTTTCTACCGGATTTCTAGGACTTGGAGAGATATCATACTATTTTAACGCCATCTATTATTATTTTTTTTGTATACTGGTAAATAAAATATGAATGTCAACAAGTGGAATGACTAGTGTATATTTTTCTTTCAAATGATTGAAGATTTTAGTGGCAACGATTCATAACATGTTCCATTTACAATTATACACAAATGTCCCACACATTTTAGTTCCTTTCCTGTACACCTGGACGGAGGATGTAAAACAAATAAAGTCTTCTACTTAAGAGCATTAAACGATGTTCCGATGTCTTCCTATTCTTTCATCTTTTGCTTTTTTTCTTTCCGAGATAGCTGCATTAAAAATTACACCATGAAAGGAAGCAATGTGATTCATTAATCTGAAGAGGACGTTACTTGACAATTTCAGTCCTAGCGAGAGGAAACCTCTTCACGTCTGACATACTGGTATAACCAATATTTGTAAAGAATTGTATGTAAGTTACGTAATGTCCCTTTGTGTATTGTTATGCAATATTATTAACTGTTCTGATTTCGTGTTTACGTGGACAATGCTAAATATGATACGTGGGAACGAAGAAATATAATTCAGGTCAATAATGTAGGGGAGGTAAATAAAAGTGAGCGTGCATATTGTCATGCAGAATATTAGATATATTTAATTACCATTCAAGTATTGCTCGTAGTCCATTATTACTCATTTTGGTTCAGTTGCTTGTTCAGCTGAATGCGCCTGTAGGGCCGCAAGTAGGAAGAAATGTTCATAGGATGAAGCGCGACCGAAGGTCAAGGCACTGTCAGGCAATGGCTTATAAACGTCGCACTGACTCATCGAAGAGTTTATGCGAGTCGCGAGCCAGCCACGCGACGTCTGTCGGTGCCCAAGTGTGTCTTCAAACTACCCCGTTTTAGTTTTGCTTTACTTAATTATTATTTTTATTAGATTAAAACCACTACTTTTACGTCGCAATGATAGGAGAAAGGAT
>NNCF01126509.1:426562-453255 GCA_002313205.1 Laupala kohalensis
ACATATATACATATACATATATACACACATATATATATATATATATATATATATATATATATATATATATATATATATATATATATATATATATATATATATATATATATATGTTACCGTGAAAGACCGAAATTGGAGAATGTCGACTTTCACCGGTTAATGTCAACATTCACATAGTCACTTGGTGTATGTCCGAAATATTTGTTAAGTACCTTTATTTCTGACTTACACTGGTAAATGTCGACATTCACCATTTTGTTTGTAAACGAAAATATGTTTGAGTATGTCTGTGAATATACAAACATATGGACCTCATGTAAATAATTAATTCTTGAAATGTAATTACCATGTCGTTGTCAACTCCTGTACTAATTTTCTAACTATTATATTGACCAACTTATTATTATGTATACTTTTACTATGTCTTTCTTCACCGCCACCGAGCATTGCTCTTGCACAGTTATTTATTCTTATTATTCCCATGGAACTAAAAATTGTTAGCTCAAGTCTGATTGTTGTAAACTTTTTTATTTAATTTGGAATGACGATTTTAGAATGCAAACTAATTTTAAGCCCTGTGGAAATATTTTGGAGGTTGAAAAAACAATTTTCATTGGGTCGTGGATAAAACAATGTGGTGTGATATGGGCTTAAGTCCACTGATTTAAAAGTTCGCAAAATATTAATAAAAATATGCAGTTTCAGCGAAAAAAATGTTCTCATCAATGTATTTACCACATTTTCCGTTTCTCCATAAATATGTAAATAATATTTATAATAATGTTCCGTGTTACGTTTGCCTCAACTGTTTCATTCTCCTTTTGTTTCTTTTTCAATTATTATTTATTTTAATTTCCTTTCTATTCCGTAATTATCTGAGTCATACAGAGAACCTATTAAGCTGTTATTGTGACGAACTCAGAATTTGGTGTATCAAGTTTTAGATCTTCACGTTTTACATCTTAACCATATCACTGACGTGATGTATTCTCATTTCGTACTCCGGTTCATCCTCAAGGAATTAGTTACCACATCCACCTTTGAGATAATACCACTGTACTTAACATGGTGAATATAGATCGGTATTGTAATAAGGAATTTGTCTTCTTTTTTTTATTGTTGTGCTTGTTAAGTGGGAAATGTAGCGTGCTATTGAAGCTTATCTTCATGGAACGGTAGGAGTTAGGAGTTGGGTGGTAGACCATTGTTAGTAGGTGGGTCGCTAAGCTGGGTTTACCAACAACTTAGTAGAAGTAGTTAGTAATAGTTAAAGTTATTGATACTAGGAGGAGCTGGATAGAGGAAAGAAGGTTTGCTTATTTGTAGTCACAGCTGTATGAACTGGGACATTAATGTAAAAAGCTGCAAATTTTCTGGCCCTGTTGGGAATCGAACCCGAGATGTCTCGGTGATGAGCTACAGCACTAACACCTGAGCTACGGGTGGGGCTGTTTGTCTTCTGTGTATGTTGCGCTGTTCAATCTCATATTATTTAAGCAGAAGTAAAAGTATCAATATCTCGGTTTTTCAAGGATATATCGAAAGAGCTTTGGAACGTTAAGGTCATCTACCGAGGTCTCAACTCAAAATTAAGCTTTATATGTCCGCAACTCTTCTGACAATCCCTATCTATATCTCCTGTACGTGTTTGTGAATACATAAAAAGACATCACATTTAAGGTGCATCCGATCTATTGTGTGAATCGATTTTTGTCTCACATCCCAAACATGACAAATTAGATAAAAAAGATTCATTAATATTTCACTCTTATAACGAAGTACTGTGTTATTATTATGTAATGATTGCTCTTTGAAGGGTGCAGACAGAAAACTATTCATTATTTATTCGAATTATGTAACAGGAAAATTGAGAGAATATGTCAATGTTATCTTGAGTTACCTTGGGTTAAAAGTAAATTCTAAAAGTTATAACAGCTACAAACAAATATGCTTTTTACGAAATGGGACGACTGTTCAGTTCCATCATTTTTTGTTTTCCAGTGGAAATAAATATTTTGAATTTGTAATACGTCTACAAATTTCTCACTTCCAATTATTATGTTTTCTTGTTAAAAACGTGTGAGTTTTCCATTTCCTTAAACTATTATTCCATTTCTAATTAAATTTTGTGAAACACTGTAATTTTCACATTCATTTAGTAAGTAAAATATATTAATATGATAGAAGTGGGATGATAATAGAATAAGTAGACATGGTTTGTTCTACAGAAATGGGAAAATAAATGCCCAAAATGCCTTATCCTGTTAGGTTTAGATTTTTTTGATATTTTAATTTTGTTGCTAGCACTGCATATTGATACAAATGAAATTAGATCGTTTAACATCATCAAAATCAATGTGCATAACACAAATAATAATTTATTGGCGGCTAATTCCTCACCCCTTTGTCGTTTCGTGTCCCACTTCTTTTTGTCATTTTCACACCTGTCAACGAAAATATGGTCTTTACGGGAGGCCGTTTAATGTGGAGGCAACACTGTGGGTTCCTGCTGAAACCAGTGTAACCTGCTTCATTAGTCAATAACCTTCGTTGTTTTGTGTACACGCGTTGGATCTGTTGAATACGTGAAGTGTTTGTGCATGGACCTCACTCCTTTGTGTATCGCAAATTTCCCCGTTTCCGTAGAATCAGCCACAGTATTTTAAAATTTATAACAGCTATTGAAAAATGCAATTTATACATAATGGAAGTAGTTTAGTTTCACCCTTTTTTTTGTTTACCTGTGGGCATAAATATTTTAAATTTGTAACACGTCTGCAAATTTCTCACTTCCATTTATTATGTTTTCGTGTCATAAATGCGGGCGCAAATCTAAGTTTCTCCCATACTTATAATCTTCGTCCACTGATACTCTCGGCTGTATCTTAATTTTCACAGTCACCTAGTAAGTAAAATATGTAAATATTATAGAAAAGGGGTGATTACAAGGATAAGTAGACATGTACTTTTGTCACAGCCAAATTCAAACAGCTTCGCAATACCCACTGTCTTCAGAAATGAGCCCACGCCGCGCGGTTGCCGTACAGAGGTCAGACCAATCACATAAAGCTGTCTATAAGCACATTAGAACGAAGGACGAGTGGGTCAACTCCAATCATTTCATCAATGATTTATCTGCGCTGATGTCAGCCCATGTGGATGGAGCTATTTGCATTGCCACATGCGAACGTGGGATCACTGTGTCACTCGGAACCGACTCATCAGAAAGTCATAAATCAATTATTCCCACTCATGAGTGCCTGACTGGTTTTCTATATTTAGAATTATTTCGCACACTCCAATATAGTACGAGATGAAAAATATATTTGTACAAATTTGGACTTCTTTTAAAATGTGTTCTTAACTTCGTTTAAAATGTAACGAACATTTAGCGAGACTATTTTACTTATTTGAGTAATATGGTATACAATACTTTCTACCATCTGCTACTTGTAGGCAAATTTCTGTCAGTTTCATATTTAATATGTTCAATTATGAATACTGTACGATAATATACGAACAGTGTTTAATATACGAATAATGTATGATAATATACAAATAATGTATGATAATATATGAATAATGTGTGATAATATACGAATAATGTATGATAGTATACGAATAATGTATGATAGTATACGAATAATGTATGATAGTATACGAATAATGTATGATAGTATACGAATAATGTATGATAGTATTCGAATAATGTATGATAGTATTCGATTAATTTATGATAGTATACGATTAATTTATGATGATATACGAAAAATGTTAATTAGACCCCAAAACGTACTTTTGAGAATCATAGATTGTACTTTCTTAATAAATTAAAGTTGTTTAGTTAAGTAAAACAGCTAAAATAGTTTAAAATTGGGATTGAAGTCTTTGCAAATTCCCGCATTGAAATCTTCCCACAGTCATCTAATTTCCTTTACTGTCGTACACTATTATGTATTAATTGGTCCACTTTGAAATACTTCGTTATAATGTAATAGCAAGAACGAATTAGTCTCGTGTAACGTAACTTGATGTTTCATCTACAAGAAAAAACCTTCCATTTTCACGGAATACTTTAGATCAAAGATAATATGATATATTTTGCACTGAAATCCAGCTTTTACTTACTTACTAAGTTTACATACCTTTTTCACATTATCGTTTGTGATTGTATCAGTCCACGTAGTATCTTACATGGTTGGATTTAATACCTTGCTTTATCATTTATGTGCATGAAAAATTTGACAAGAAAATTTTCTTTTCAGGTCTAGGAAATGTGCATTAGTTTTAGTGCGCAAGAATATTGAATGCCTGGATTTTTTTATCTCTAGTTGATGAATTGTACTTCCACTTAGGTGAATACCTCGTCATCATGGGCTTCAACTGAGAAAAGATACAATAAATTATACAATTCTTCATACAGAGCTATTTTTAAAGCCATTCGTACGTCGAACGGTTTGTCTTCGCTGAATCTTCTGAATAATATTCATATCGCTATGTCACAGAAATTCGTAAGCACTCACAACAATTTTTTTTCGATTTGTTTTGTCCTTTATCCCGGTCCCTGGAGGTCATTACCCTTCCTCTTTTGCCTTTCCTTCGTATGATCTCTTTCTTACGTAATATTTTACCTGACGGGGCGCAACAACTATCCAACATCTCTTTTCAATGCTTTCCCTTACACACATCATTATTGTTATAATCTCCTGGAATTTTCCAAAAACTTGTTCATTCCGTATGAGATTAGGCCAAAATTTCGGATGTATAAACTCCTTTCTTTTTCATAAATAGTAATAATTCTTGTCTTTCCTTGTCATTATATTTACAGACGTATATTATATGGCGAACGTTTTCTGTACCTTCTCCACATAAACAAATTTCACGGTCACTTAACCTCATTTTGTATAAATATTTATTTTTGTTCCCATGTCCTGCAATAATTTCTAGTACATGTCTATTCGGCCAAAACCATTTCTTGTTTGTCTGAGCAATTCTTTATACTCTTTTATATAAGTGACGTCCCTCTTACGCGCATTATTCCAACGTACTTCCCAACGTATCAAAAGCTTCCGCGTCAATCAATTTATTCCTCCACATCTCGCGTGTTTGCTTCTAATTCTTCTCCATCTACACACATTACTTCTCCGCCTCGTATACCAGTAGCATGAAATACAGTATGGTCCGAAAAAAAAGTTTTGAGATGAATAAATTATCATGATTTATTGTGATAATGCTCTTATGCCTCGCCAGCGTATGGGGTACAGAATGAGCACACCTGAGCGAATTTTCTGTGTCCAAAACGAATATCAAAGTAAATTATCGCTGTATTCCGAGGATCACGGGTTCGCTTACTGCTTGGGAGCTAAAAAATGTATACACGACTTCTGTATACATTTTTTAGCTTACACTGGGAGAGGAAAGTTTGCGTCGTCTGCGGCCAACCGGGAATCGAACCCGGGACCTCGTGCTTGTGCCGCAGGTGTGCCAGGTGGATGTTGTGTACGGGCTTCGGGAGTCGAAGCAGGTTGTGTAGCGGTTGCACATCTGCGACCGAAGGAGAAGGGTTTGAGTCCTGGTTCGAAGACAATGCAAATATTGTATACTTGTTATCAATTAATCTGGAGTATAGTGGTAGTTAACATGCCTTTATAAATTATATGACTTCCATTGAAAACTGAATTATGACTTTTGACCCCTCCCTTCTTATATTGAATTTTGATATAGTACCTTAGATTCATTGACAATCCCATATCTCTCCTTCCCAATTCCTTCACCCAAATCAAGTGGTTAGGTGAAACAAATGGAATACAGTTGACTCTCCTATTCGAACTATTGTGGCGGCCAGCCAGGCTGGGTAACAAAGAAACCGGATACGCCCCGGATCCAGTCTCAACTAGTCGTTGAACTGGCTTGCATAAATTAACACCCTAATGATTTAACTTAAGTTCATTACATCTTAGTTCTATTCAATATTACATGGGTTTTGAAAATTGTAGTGTATTGTACTTTTAAAAAAGTTTTACAATACATGTACAGTGTTTTTTAATTTCAANATATTTACAGTATTGTTTAAGAAGTGAATGTACTAAAATGTATCTGAAGATTACTACATGTATGTTCCCAGAAAGAAAAATTTATAATATCCAGTATTATTGTTTTGAAAGTCGGTAGACATTCACGGTTATTTGGTGACTTTCAGGTAGGTGAAAATGGCGACGAGCCGGGACTCCTGCTTTGATCGCAGGGGTGTAGTGGTTAACACCCCTGCGATCAAAGCAGGAGTACCGGATTCGATTCCCGGCTCGTCGCCATTTTCACCTACCTGAAAGTGATTCCATGTCTTCTCCATGTGTAGGGTACACGGAAGAAATATATGATTCACTGTTATTAGTTGTTTGTTTATCTAAAAAAAAACAAACTTTTCTTATCTCCTGACTAGATAGGACGGAGGCTGGATAGTCGCATGAATAGTAAATAAATTCCCTGGGGAACACAATCGTCGATCTATCGATGTCCCGAACACCTTTCTTTCCCACTTCCTTCCGCTCGTTCCGCCATGGTGGCCATTAGAAGAAAGCCTCATCATCACACCGCCCCTGGCGGCGCCATTGCGAAGCTCATGGAGCGACTGCTTTACTCAAGTCTTTCTTTCCGAGTGGGTGATCTCAATGCCTGAACACAGACCGGAAAGAGATAACGGTGCTGCCGGCGGAGGTAGGTGCAGGAATTGTGGGAAAGATTTTCACAAAGATGGTGGCGAAGGAGGCGGACATCTAAACTCTTACGATTCACTCTTTTTGCACCCAAGTTTAGGAGGGACGAGAAATTCTCAGTTCAGTCGCAATTAGTATTAGTCGTTTTAAAAATACAATGGTAATACAATTAGCCTGTTCTCCTCTATTCTTGATATGAAATAGATGGTGCACCATACCATCCTTTTAAGTGATGACAAATAAAACCAATCTCTTAAACATTCAATGATTATACCACCAAATCTCAAGAAGATAAAATATATTATGACATGTACCATGAATGTGACCGATGACCCCGAGGGTAACCTAATGGAAATCAGATCGGGAACTCCAAGTAATATTTAATTTATTTAAACAATAGACGAAAACATAATAGGACTCACTTAAAATATGAGAGTTGTAATGAAATAGTACACTATTATTCAATTATATTTTTGGTAATAATAGCAAAATGTTGATTCCTTACTAGATTACCAACTAGATTACCAAGTGTAACATTGAAGACATGTCACGTTGCGGAAGTCACTTAAATTAGTTTTAATATTATTTGTTACTTGAATAAATCCACCATATCTAAATAAAAGAAAATAATCTATGACATCGAAGATTTAAAAAATTTTTTTTAAATAAAACGTTCGTAAATATCAAACATCAAATATATTGATATAGTTTTCATATCAAATGTAGGGACAAAATTGGTATATTATTTAGTATCCGTATTTTGAGTATGGTTGATATATCATTTAGTTGGTTTTTAATTTAAAATTGCACCAATAAACCTGAATATGGAGACNATTCCTTACTAAATTACCAACTAGATTACCAAGTGTAACATTGAAGACGTGTCACGTTGCGGAAATCACTTAAATTAGTTTTAATATTATTTGTTACTTGAATAAATCCACCATATCTAAATAAAAAAAAATAATCTATGACATCGAAGATTTAAAAAAAAATTTTTAAAAATAAAACGTTCGTAAATATCAAACATCAAATATATTGATATAGTTTTCATATCAAATGTAGGGACAAAATTGGTATATTATTTAGTATCCGTATTTTGAGTATGGTTGATATATCATTTAGTTGGTTTTTAATTTAAAATTGCACCAATAAACCTGAATATGGAGACTCCAGCCATACTTCTACAAAAGTTAAACTAATGTGTGCGTAAAACACTTGTCTGAAGAAATAATAATAAATATAAGTATCACTAGTATATTGTACAATATTAATAAAAAATTACTTTATTGGTATTGTCACGGTCTATCGGTGTATTTTTATCAGTGTATATCAAACCTCAAAAATTATTATTATAATAACAGAGAAATTGGTTAATTTAATTGGAAGGACATAAATGATACCATTTTATTACATTAACAGAAGAGAATAAACAATTATATATCATTTACTTTTCATTGATTTGTAGAACTGGAAAATAATCTCTTAAAATGCTACGTAATTAATCTAAATCAATGAGGTAATATAAAAAAAACCCACCCAACAAAACATTGAATGTCAAATGTGACTGAAGAGATGGTTAAACGTCGTATAAAATATGCCTCAATTTTAATAAAAGTAACATGAAATACTTCAATCTTATCTTCCATTACTATCCTTTAGTGATATTAATGATATTGTTTGATGTTTGCAATCTTCTGAAAAGTAATAATAAACGACTTTAGTTATAAACAGGCAATTTAATTTCTAATAAAGATAATGATATCTCGTATTAGAGACAAAAGGAGTCTTTTTTATTATTTTCTAAGTGATTTCTATTAAAATTGTTACCTATATTGTGACATGTGAATTTATCTTAATTTTTATTCGAAATTAAATTGTCCGCTAAAAACTCAGATCATCCTTTAGTAGTTGGATAAAGAACAATAAAAATAATTTTTATGTAACATGTTTTTAAAGGCAGTTCATATATGTACATTATTTACATCTTATATGATTTTCTTCTTCTTCGTATTACAGTGTTCAGCTGCTGAATTTCTCATCTTCCGTACGAAACCTAGGTGCAAATCCATCCTCGTCACCTCACCACCTCGCCGTCTCCCTCCGTTCAGTGACTCTCAGAAGCAGCCTCTACTTAAAATGCAAAAATTAAATCAAAAGGTTAGACTCGCTACGGCGAGGGCCCTTTTCTAAAACTTGCTTCATCTCCTCCCACTGAAAACTTTCTCTCTCCCTCCCCCATCCTACACCCCCCGCACCCCCCACCCCTGCCATTTTCGCCTTTCTGCTTTACTTGCTGCTAAATTCGGATTGTTATTTAACGCAAGGGAAATATGCTAATTTTAATTCCACAGAGGAATTATTATCAATGCTTGGATGCGTACGATTGTAATTGTTGCTGCGCGGTGATGGTAGTTGCGCAGTACGTCGAATTACGAAAAGATTTTATATTCCGTTCCCTATATATTTTTATTTATTCATATCTTTCTTGGAATTTCTCTTCTATATTGCTAAAGTAATTTATTATGCATGTGTCAGTGAACTGGTGATAATTAATCTGTGAGGTAGATTCGGTGTCGAAGGGTTGAATTCCGGTTTAAGACCCTGAGGAAGTTGAAGCCTAGGGGAGGGAGGATGATTCTGCTCGAGTTCGTCAATCTGAAGGAAAGCTGTCTTTCGCTGGAGGCATCGCGGGGAATATTGATGAAGAAACAAATTTCATTTTGAGAAGAATTTCAAGCTATTCATTGACGAAAGAATTCAGTTATATAATGTTGCCCAGGATTTGAAAAGAAACTTAAATCGATCATTGTTGACCATACTTTCAACAGATCTGGATTTTTAGTTCATTTGGATTATTTAGCTAATTTAGCGTTACCCAAAATTAAAAATACATTCTACTTTTGTACCAGTTATATTTTTTTATTTTCATGGTATTACATTTTCAT
This sequence comes from Laupala kohalensis, assembly GCA_002313205.1. NCBI lineage: Eukaryota > Metazoa > Arthropoda > Insecta > Orthoptera > Trigonidiidae > Laupala > Laupala kohalensis. Next base: position 436,224 of record NNCF01126509.1, read on the forward strand.
TTCAAAAATTGGATATTACGAAGAAAACCTTCGAAAATACGCACAAAGAATTTAATTGATTCAATTACACTATATGAAATACGAAACCGTGGATTAATCTCTCTCTCTATACATATATATATATATATATATATATATATATATATTGCTATTTTGTCAATAATTCTTCGTGACGCTAGGTAAAATAAGTTATCAGGCGTGCCATGTCAACTCTTTTGTGTTCTATCATTAGTATTTGTGGCGTTTTTTTAAATATTACAAATGGTATTTCGAACACTCTCCACATTTTAATTCTTTGGCACTAACAAGAGTCTGAACAGAACACATTAAATTAGGATGAATTTCATTATTTTAAGAGCGCCATTAGTTTCAACATTAAACAAGTAATCTATGACGATTTCCCCATAATTTTTTATAAACAATAATGACGTTTAATCAGTTTTATGTGTCTCCAGTATAAAAAAAAATTGTTTTTGACACGTTCTACGTTCACATGCCCTAATTCGTATCATTAGCTTCACCTCCTTTTGAACGTGAAGCTCCGACTCCTTCGTCCTCGTACTCTGTGCGTCCAGCGTTGGGAGTCGTCCGAAGAGACGTTAGAGACACAGACGAAGCAGCATCCGTCTCTCGTCAAACCCGCCAGCGCCCCTAGCGAACGACGAAGGCATTACGAAATCCCGTTCCTCCACCAACCCCTCGCGCACTTCCCCTTTTCCCGCTCCTGAAAGACCGATGGTTTGATCTTAACCTAATGAAATCCTACCTCCTCCGGCACCCCGAGCCCTCCAGCAACCCTCCGATGGCCGACGACAGTTTCATCTGCGCCAGGAAACGAAAAGAGACGAACGGTCGCTCGGGAGAAGGAGCTCCTCGGAACGTTTGGTCATTTTGGTTCCCTGGTGGCAGCGGTGGAGGAGGAATTCGGGAAATGGCGGACAGGTGATGACGGAGCAAGGAGAGGATTGGAAAGGGTTGACGTGGATCTTCCCAGAGTCAGCGAAAGCAAGAGAAACGTACAGATATATAAAGGAGATGACATGTACAAAAGAATAAGAAGTGGTATAAAACCACACCATACATTATTGAATTTTGGACAGGACATGAAAACTTCCGAAGCTACCTGCAGAGATTAGGGAAAAAAAGAAGATGGTCTTTATTTATGTTCGAAAGGAATCGAAACACCTGATCGAGTCATGTGGAACTGTCCATTGTATGGCAGAGAGAGAACAAAATACATCAAAACTCTCAAACAAATGGGACACCAACCAATGCAAGATATGAACCAACTAATTAAGACAAAGTACATGTACCAAGAACATGTAGAACTACAAACAGTGCACGAAATGGAAAGAGAAAAGAAAATATCAGGATAAAAAACAAGATATGGATAAGAGGAAAGAGAACATCTGAGAAAATAGAAGATATTGGTAGAATATTATTAAAGAATTAATTGTGTGTGTTGTAAAATTAATTTATGTAATGTGTCGTGTAATGTCGGGAGATAAAGACACGACAGTTAATAAATAAATAAATGTCAGCGATGACAGACCAGATCAGTGGTAACAATGATGGTAACGAACAATTTATGAGGGAGGGACGGTTTTTGTGAGTGGGAGGTTGGAAACGGAGACCGAAATGGTGGTGACGTCTGGGTTTGGACTCCTCTCTCTTTCTCTCTCTCTCTCTCTGTCAGTCGTCATCCTCCATTAGTTCTCTTCCCTGCCGTCCAACGCCACCCTACACCCACGGATCTTGGCATCCACGCCACCTCTTCGCTGCTGGGGGATTACCGCCCTTCAATAATGCATGGAGACGTACTCTCACGTCGAGAGTCGAGACAGAGATGGTGGGAGGCGTGCCTAAGAGGGTGGGGATGTGGGGCACATGATTCGCAAAAGGACCGGGTTCGAAAGGTGGATTGGGGCCAGGTGTCTCGGTGGTGATGGTAATGTTCAGGAACGATCACGTTAAGCAACGCTCGTCTTGGTGACGATTTAATCGATCAATACCCTAACCCAAGATTACTGATCAAGTAACACGACAAATATTGACTAATAGAAGAACAACTTTTCGGACGTGATACCTAGATCATTCTATTATTTTAGGTAACTCCCATCACTATAACATTTCTCAAAGATTTCATTTTCTCCTGTGACACTTGACAAATTGCCAGAGATCATTATAAATTTTATCATCTGGAGTATCGCAATCTTCTATTTTATGCTCTATTCCTGTTTGATTTAAAAGTTCGTTTTTTTTTTGCGTCCGAGATGACGCTAATCGCCGATCCATATGATTCTATGAAGGGTGTTGTTACGTACCTTGTAGGTGACGCTACTCACGGTTTGATAACTTCGATAAAGTATACAGAGTTAAATTTTTAATAGTTGTTTTGCCAAGAAAGTAAATGTTATTGTTACATTTATTCAACATAAAAACCAAATACCGGGTAACGGTTTTACTTTGACGATAGAGTGGACTCACTGACTGGTTTTCTAGTGATAGGATAACATATACTCGCACGGGCGCACTATATCAAGACATTTTGAAAGTCTCAATTCTACGCAGTGGTTGTATAACATAGTACCATACCGTGTAAATATTCCCATGATTTAGACGTAGAAATTGTGAAGACGTGGAAGGTACTAGACTGACATTTATCTGGAACAGATGGGATAACTCCCACCATAAATCTGAGGCGTGCAGACTCGAACCCACGCTTTCTCTCTCGAGATCAGGACGCAACCACTACGGCTTTATCAGAGTTTGAATTACAGAAAATGTAGAGGGAGAGGAGGAAGTTTTTCAATCTTCTGTTTTCTTATTTCAATAGTATTTATTTAAAAAAAAGGTCTAGAAAATGTCATTACATTGGAGGGGGAAGCATTTAAAAGATGTCTTGATAGTGTAATTTTGTATTTAATTCTGACATACTACATAGACTAAGTATAATTAAACTCCTATAAACTTGTCTAATTTAGTTTTCTTGTAATCAAGATTTCTAGCGTCTCATTATAGTAATGTACGACATTTTAGTTGAAAAAAAATGTTTAATTTTGATAATTTATTGATAATCACGAGATGTGGAATTATTTTTCCCTGGTGAGGAATGAACATAAAAAATAGACGTTGGGTGGGGGTGAGTAAAAAAGTGAGGAAATTCCCTACCTTCCCTCCTGTAATTGGAAACTTTGTTTTATCGGAGCAGAACGGAAGTATATCATGAAAGTAAAATAGTATTGTCTGGAGTGCTATTAAATAATTTCAAAACAAGAAACAACCAAAGGAACATTCGTTTTGTTGAGTTATGTCGAAGTCTGCACTCAACGCAGAGAAACATAGAAGCGTGTGAAGAGGATCATAGTTCGTGAGGGAAAGAGTCGAAGGGTGTGTCCTTTTACCAAAAGCACTGACCGCCCAAAGAAGGGACTCTGCCCTAGAGGAAGGATCAGCATTGATTAGCGGGTAGGAGCTCACATCAGGGGTTGTGGTGGCGTCTCTCCACCCTCCCAAGTCCCTTGGGGGTGGAGGGATGAAGGCGTGGTCAAGGGGGTGTCTGTCGGTGGTGGACGACTGTCGTGGGCTGTATGAAGGGCGAAGTTCTTGACTGTGACGTGAAATAAAACATGTTATTGAAGTCAATACAGAGATATAGTTCGAACTGGGACTTGACCGAGAGTTAGGGGTAGTATATCTAATAAAAAATTAATTCAACTTAATATGATTTGCATTAGTAGTACCATAAAAATTACTTCTCGGATTTAAATAATTCTCATTTATTTGCTCTATTTTTTTGAAACAAACGAACATTCGATATTGCAAAGTATATAAAGATGTTTTGGGAAAATTTAAAAAATTCTGAATAATTATGGATGTGGGATATTGATTCAACGGAAAAGTGTATGTAGATTCATGGTCAAATATCACGAAGATTATGAGTAGTAGTCTTTCTGTTTCGTTTTCAAAACTGCAGACATTTTTTTTCCAATATCAATGTTTTTAGCACATTTTCATTTTTTTGCAAGGTCGGTATTGTATACGAAATTCAACTTCTATTAACGTCTATTATATTATCGAAATAAATAGATAATTTAAGACTTGCGACTTTTTAATGGACGAATACTGTTCACGACGAATGATAAAAAATTGTGTTACAATTATTAGGTTCTGTTGTTGTGTTTCTTGTTATAATGTTTCACACCTGACGACGAGTTAAACCTAACGTCTACGAGGAGGTTGCAAACTTAAAACCACTAAATAAATGGTATTTGTCCATAATAAGGTTGTAGGTCATAAATTATTTATTTTTATTGTATACGAAAAATATGTTTTAAAATATCTATATCTACATTCCATGTAATTTGTATGCATAACCTCTACTCATTAGTCCAGTGTCCTTATTCTCATTCCCCTTTATTCGCCCCGCCCCTGAGGTCCTCCAACCACTTCTGCGCGTACCCTAGCATGGCCGCGCGACCGTTCGGTCTTGAGAGCTAATAACGGCCCTTTTTCTCCTTTTGTCCTTCACATTTAATTCCCTCGGCTGCGCGCTTGCCGCTTCCATTTACACTTGGCCCTGCGTCTTCCCTCCCCTGGTGTCGCATCCCCTTGTCCTCATCCCCCTCCATCACTCGTTCCTCGCTACCACGGGGTCCACAGTATTTCTCTCACTCACCTGTCCTCAAGCGAGGACTGCCATTGCTTTTGAAGATTGGTCATGACGATTGGAAGGGAAATCAAATTGCTGCATTATTATTATTTTGAATCAAGTTGCGCAGTATAAGTCCTGTGTTATGTTAGGGGGTGTTCTATTTAATTTTACCAGGGAATTTAAACTAGGGAAATTCTGTGCGATAATGCGAACGTTCACATTTATTTAGCGAGTCTACTTTTCTCCACCTACTAGTTATAGGAAAATTTTTACTGGATTCTTATTTAGCATTAAACAATGTAAACAAGACATGAATAGTATAAGGTAATGTACGTAACCTCACGAATATTGGTAATACCAACATGATCAGACGCATCAGCTCTGTCAAGAAATATCCTTTCCAAAGAAATGACTCAAGTAGCTTCCTTTCTTGATGTAATTTTTAAATACTGTTGTCTAGGAAATAAAAAGGTGAAAAATGAAGAAATAGGAAAAAGAGTCAACAGATCTTTTCATACGACACTTTATGTGACATTTTCGTATTAATGTAAATGATGGGCTGCCGTAGTTCACAGAATTGTAATGACGTATTCTCTACAAATCCACGTGATCATCTCCGGGAAAATAATATGATCACCTTCGTCGCTATAAGACATTTGTTCATAGACCATCTGTGCTGTGGAAACGTAGCATTTATTTTTTAAATACATTTTACTTCAATACACTTTGCTCTGCACTTACACGAATGCTTAAGAGAACGCCGATAAAAGTTTAGATCAATTCGTCCAGTAGGAGTTATTTGATTCCGATGTTATCAGCAACACGTTGAATTACAGTCAAATAATATATAAGATGAAGGAATATTGTACTCTAGTCGACAAATACAACCCTCACCCTATGNATTTTACTTCAATACACTTTGCTCTGCACTTACAAGAATGCTTAAGAGAACGCCGATCAAAAAGTTTAGATCAATTCGTCCAGTAGGAGTTATCTGATTCCGATGCTATCAGCAACACGTTGAATTACAGTCAAATAATATATAAGATGAAGGAATATTGTACTCTAGTCGACAAATACAACCCTCACCCTATGCTATCAATTTCCCCACGCACGGAGTGAAGTTTTCTTATTGTCCATTCAGAAAAGTACCAAAACGTTACGACACTTCATTGTTTCTCGTTTCTCGTACATTTTGATAAACTTGTATCCTTAAAACTTACAGTAATGTTCTTTGAAGTGTACTGGAGTACTAACTACTTGAGTCTATGAGGTTTTTTTATATGTCTGAAAATGCCAAGATTGCCTAGATATATAGAATCAATATTCTCGCCTTATAATGGTACCAGATTTATATTTAAAAAAGTTTTGAACTATTTGGCCTCTGTTTCGTCTACGCACATTTATATACAAATTAGCAGCTATTTTTTTTTTCTTTTTAGTAAAACAAACAATACTTTACGCAAATGTAGTTTTAAGTATTTCTTGATAGTAATACAAGTATTCGAATGGGTGCGTCGTTATATGCGTGTACATTCCTGACTTCGTGATCCTGTTGGCGAGGCACATATGCTCGAGCAGTGCTGCCCTCTAACGGCCAACCGCAAACTAAGCCTCACGCCGACCTCCTCGTCACACGCCGCATAACCGAACGAAGGCCATCACACTCCGCCATCCGTATTAATAATTCGAATATTCTCGATGTCATTATTATCGTTACGTAACGCATTGTTCTATTGGATGTTTTATCCTCATCCATCCTTATTGTCTTTGCTTGGTTCTGTCATTAAGGCTTCCTCTCTCGTCCCTCATCTTGTTTCCTTTTCTTCTTCTTCTTCTTCTTCCAAATATCTTTTTGTTCCATTGCATTGTTCGCGAAGGGTTATATTTAGTCGTGACATTCAATTGTATGACACTGTGTGTATCTAATTTTCTATGATTTCGTCGTCCTCATTACCTTTTTACACCACTTCCTTTCGTCATTTATCAAACACGTCAAATCTTGGGATCGAGGCACTTGTGAAGTCAGCTACCTGATCTTTTTTCTCTCGGCATCGACGCATCGTTCGATATCAATCAACAGTTTCTTTTTGTTATTTTGCACCTGATTATTTCTGGCGACCCAGACGCGAGGGCTTTGTCTCAAGGACTGATTATGTAAAAAAAAAATAAAAAAAGACAAATGAAGGAGGACGGGTGAGACGGTAGCCGTGTGTCATCTGTCTTCATCAATGGATACTCATTACAAACCGAACTTCGCCATTGGTGGTGGGGACACTGGAAGGGGAGTGATTGGCTGAAACGAAGGTGTGGTTTCGGGTGTTGGCTGCATTGTTTTCGTCCAGCGAGTTGGTGTCACTGCAGAGGTTGGCTACCAATATATATGCATTACACATAAGTATTCACGTAACTACAAATACGTCATCAATAATTTGATTATTTCATTGTAAACGCAAATTAATATTATGTTAAAAAGTAAATTTAAGTAGAAATAATTGGTAGCTTTTCACGATTGGATAAGGATGAGAAATTCTTTTGGAGCATTGCAAACTTACAGGAATCAGTTTTCATCATTTATGGACCTAAAATTAAGTTATCGATATCTCTCAAATATAATGATAATTATCATTTTTGTTCGATTTAAAGGTGGTTTAAATGTCAGTGATATCAAAAAAGTATCGTTAAATAATTTTATAACAATATTTCAAAATATTTTCTAAAAAATTAATAACAATTTCTTCGTTATAATGTGGAATATTTGTATACTCTTTTTCAAATAATTGTTCTTCTCTTGCAAATTAATTTATTCTTTTACCTTCGTAGCATCCTTCACTAGCTGCGAGAACACGAGGGTTCAGCTGTTGAAAGGAAAGAAATGCATCCAAAGCTTCACATGGTATAAAGAGCAAATGATATAAAGAGCAAAACCTCAAGGAGACTTAGACCATGTTGAATGGTTGATAACAGGTTTTGATTCAGAGAAATGTTCATGCGACTAGATACGCAACTATGTTTTGCTCATCAAATGAACGTTTTAATTTGTGTCTTGTTAAAAAACTATTTATTTCACAACTTAATTCGACCATTTCCTGTTACTTTGTATGATGACTTAATCTACTGTCTCCCTAATCTATATAACTTCGAGAGCAGACATACTACCGCTATGAGGTACGTAGCCTTTTGTAACTAGTAGTCAAATAAATTCAAATTCTCTCTCTCTCTTTCATAATTTTTTCTCTCATCATTACACAATTACTTCGTAACATGAAAAACTGGGATCTAATCGCTATTGTAGTTTCTCCTTCAATTGTACTACATACACTGTTCAACCGTTGTTGGTCTGGTTATAGGAAGAAAAAAATTATTACTTTTCTTAACAATTTAAATATTTTGAACGACCTTGTAAGTAGAATAAATTTTTATTAATGTTCACGACGTTTTAACGAGTGTTAACGAAAATTCAGCGCACTTACATCGCGGAATTCGTAAATCAAAATATTTAAATTGGAACAAAATGGTAGACGAGAGAAATGTCTATTACTTTCCTTAACGTTCAATACTTCGCACCATATGGGAGTTTTAGTAACCACTTTTTGTTCTATTACATCGGTGATGGAGACTTCATTTTATTTGATGTTGTTACCTATTTCACAGGTTAAATGTCTTTTCAGGAAGAAATAAACGATAATTAAAGTATATTTTTGTATAGTTTTTTGAAGTTTAAATGACAGTTACAGAATTCTGTATTAAACTCAGAAATCTTCAATTTTACTCTTTGGAATTGGATATAGAACATAGAATAGCTACATATTTCATTGAATGTTCGGATTTCCATAAATTACATATTTTGGAGGTATTTGAAATTTTATGATCCGAAATTCGTTATTTATTTCTCAAGGTGAAACATTAAGAAACTTAGTTTTGGAAACACAAAATATTTTACAAGTTTTGAAAACATTGAATGAGTATTGTCAATAAAGAAAATTATTTTGAAATCTGTTAAAAATGAGAACTTGATCGCTTCAACCTTCCTTTGCCAACTTTCATAGGATAAGTGCGGTGAATGAAGAATTTCATGTTTTCCTCAGTGACCGCGAAAACCATAAAAAGGAACTCGTTCATTGTAATCGGTATATGAAAAGCGAAAATCCCTCTACCATATCATTCCGAGTCTGACAATTTTCCCTCTACGTCCACTTGGTTTTCTTAATAGTATTGCCATATACAGTTTTGGTAAGAAGAATGTTGACCTCGTATTTCATAAATTTTTGGACAGAGTCATGGGCCCATCCGAAATGGATGAAATTGTTTCTTGGACTTTCCCTCATTTTCTCCGGACCAACTCTACGACCCTAACCTAACGCAACATTTGTGTCTCTCTTCCCCCCCCCCCATTTCTTCAGCCAAAACATGAAGTGACGAAATGTTTAGGGGTGACGACCAATCCTACACCATATAAAAATAAGACAAAAATAATCAATGAATTATATAAAGCAATTTTATTAACCGCTTTCAAACAAAACTACTAGTGAATAATTAGTATTTTCTGATGTCTCATAAAGCTGATATTTACACCCCTACCTCCTGCATCATTGCTTGTAGAATGTTAAAGAAATTATTGATTTTAATAAAAGTTCAATGAGTAACTATTTACCACCAAATGTTTGTTTTCATATCAAATGCATCAATTCACCTCATATTTTATTACGCATTTCTATACTACGTTCAAAAATAACTGATTAATTGTCAAAACTATTTTCCCGGATCCTACTATTATTTCTTATTATTCATATAAGATTATTTTTTATATTGGCACGGTTGTGTTCATTAATTCTGTAAAACCCCATTCTGACCCTGATTTTGCTCCGGTTTTCCTTCAGGTAGAAGCGGATTTTATATACAGGTACTCTACGCTCTTAGCTAGGGGTGGTAGTCTCATTAATACTATTTTAATAACTGACCTCGAATTGAATTATTTTACGAATTACATACAATATTTTCCGAACAATTTAAATATTTGATAAGGGTACCTATTTTTAAATAAATTTTTTGTATTATATTAAATATAAATTGTTGGTGTTCTGTTGATATTATAAAATGTAATTCATAATTTTTATCATCTTGGAGGGGGCGCAGTAACAATAAAAATCTACTTCTGCCTTAGGGCCCTTGATCGGAATTGATGGGTTGGCTCTTGCTTGAGTAAATTAGTTTATTGTCCTCCACGTGGTCTACGCAGTTTGTATATGCGTCTTGACAATATATTTATTTATACTTACCTCCCAATGAATCTCCATTACGACTCTCAAACTCGAAAGTAAAACGGGTGATACCGTGTTCTCCGAACAGGTATCTTTGGAGAGAACGAATCCTCATTTAAGTCAAGTGATTCCTGTGACTCCTGAGAGCTCAGTGGTTCGAGTGCGTGAATGTGTATACGCGCGCGCGTCAGAGCGAGTGGAGAAAAGTGAGAATGGGTTTTGGTCGGGGGGGGNGTGCGCGCCGCGTCTTGCCACTGTTTGGTCAGCTGCTGCTCCTGGTGGCGATGGTGGAGAAGGAGCGCACGGCGTGGCCAGGTGCGAGGGTCGAGGCAGGAATGTCGGCCAACTGTCAAGGCCAAGCCATGCACATACCTAAAGAACTCTTTCTCTCTTTTTCTATTTATTTTTATTTTTGGTCTATTGCACGACATTTTTACCTCAATTTTTGACGTACTTTCTTTTTAAAGAATATACTCAGACTAGGTAAACATGTGTTTGTGTATGATAATATGAACGTTTTAATTAGCAAGACTTTGATGGGACATTCCCGTATTAGTGTGCTTCATGATAATGATGATTTTAGGGTAAATCCATATTTGCAATCCGTCACATAAATACACGAGAAAAATATTACGAAATGTGGAAAAATATTCCCAAAGGTGATAAAACTTGGAGTAAAACAAATTGTAATATACGTGCTTAAATCATCGAGTCACATAATCAAGGAAAAGTGTTTTCACACGAATAAAAATTTGATTTTTGTAATATTTTCTTTAAATGGGAGAAATATGATAACACATTTTAAACAAAGTACAATGATCACTGTGGAACAACCTTGATACGAATATAAAGAATATTTCAACAAAATACTCGTTCTCCAATACACTGCGAATGTCTTTACCCTCGGAGTCGCATTAACACAAGGACCACTGTATGAATGGTGATCGATGTATGAGCTATTCCTTTCTTTCTCATACTTTTCCTGTTTTTTTACTTTTATATCGCATAGATAATGTCAAACATATTTATTTTACCATGTAAATGTATTCATAAAGAGGTTAAGTGTAAGAGAAGGCAATTGCCTTAACTTCGCCTCAAAATAAAGATGCTTTATTATTATTATTATTATTATTATTATTATTAATGTTCTTAATGTAAATGTAACATCCGATCTAATCACAATCACAACCAAAACGTACCGATAAAGTCACGCTTAGAAATTTTTTTCCAAAAACTAGTACTTTTTTGTTCCAACTAGTACTTAAATGTGGTGTTCAATAGATTACTTTTTATGTTTCCATCTCGCGTCACCAAAAATTAAAAGCAAATTTTTTCTTTTTTCACTAATATCAGTGAATGTTTCTATGTCAATGTTTCACGACAGTCAAAATGATAAATAGTGAATGGGGAATAAGATCTAATGTTGATCTTGGTATGAAAATGTAATTTATTGAGCCATGGTAATGTAAATTAAAATCAAACGCTGAGAAGGCATTGACTTGGATAAGTCTGTCACATGTATTCAAATGTAACTTAAGAAGATATGGAGTTGGGATGTGTGAAAAGTCAAAAGGAAAATACGACCAGGTGTAAAGAAGATGTTCCAAAGAACATAAACAGTATGAGTATTAAATATTCCAGAATAGAGTGGAGAGTAGAGAATAGAGTGGAACAGGCCAAAACAACGTTGCGGAGTTCAAGAAGAAGGCTATTAAGCTTTTAGAGTTAATGAAAACAATTCGAATCACCTCAAAAGCCAAAATCACTTATCATGACTGATACGTTCCCAAAGTAAGATTTTTTTTTATATGTGGTTTATTATGCGGAATCACACCTCGTGTTATGAAGGATAGGCGCAGTCTTATTCAATCAGGCAGCTAACAGTAAACACGCACCGGGTTGCGATCGAACTAAGATGACTTTCTCTTTTCTGTAGCATTTCAACCCTTGTCTCGAAGGGTCGTTAGATGACAGGACGTCACGTTCGTGCCACTGCATCAACGCATGAGATTTATCCAGCCAATATTTTGTTCCCTTGGGTTCAAGAAGGGAGAACTTTTCAAGAACGAGTAATTAAATTTTTCCAGTTTTCTTATGTCACGGCCGACTAAATGGAAGGGTCCGGGCGCGGTAAGATGAATCAACACATTGGACTTCTTTTATTCTCTTTTTTTTTCCTCCACACTCTGGTCACCTTGGATGTATAGCTGTGGGCAAAGCAAGGTTCTCATCATGTTTATATTTTTTTCTCGATTGGTCTTTCTCTGCTAACTTGCCCGTCCCTCCCACGCGGAGGAACGCGCTTATCAACTCTCTCAGTCATTTCTTAACCCATCCTNGCTTATCAACTCTCTCAGTCATTTCTTAACCCATCCTGATTCTCCTGGGTATTCCTGAAATAATTCAAATATCCTGTCTGTCTCTATTAATGTCCGTATATTTTTTTCATGTTTATTATATCTATTGGACTACACCACGATCGCAGCAAGCCTACGTTACCCAGTCCAGGTGACGTCTATTCAACTTGTAGCTCCCAGGCTTCGCTATTTAGTTGGTCAACAAAAAGACGAAACCTTTTCTACAATTATGGTACAACCAGCACTCGAATTTGGTCAATTAAACTGAGATGTATAATAATTTTCTTTATTTTCATTCTAGTTGTTATAAAACACAACAATTTGGATAAAAATGAAGGAAAAAAACATGATTTGTATCTATCAGTTAATGTGTGTATGTATTCGTTCGGCGTATCGATGGGGAGACTACTCTAGACAAGTGTTCCATCGCCGTTTTACTCCGCGCGCTCTGGCGCTTTGACTTTAAGAAGCCACGGTGATGAGAGTTGATGTCCAAATGAGATGAGAGATGAATGATGATGAGTGAATGTTGTGGTGGAATGAATGACAGGGGAAACGGAAGTACCCAAAGAAAACCTGCCGCGAACACCGCTTCGTCTAATTGGACCGGTCAGGGTTTGAACCCGCGTCACCGGAGGTAGAAGGCGAGTACAGTATATATCAGTTAATAGTAAAGTATAAACAATATCATGAAGTCGCTGGTCTCCTTTAAAATGCAGAAGAGAAACGGAGGAACTCGGCGGAGTGGCACAACGGTTTCGTAATTTTTGCATCTAACCTTGGGAGAAAAAGGTAAAATATGTTTCTAAAATGTCCCATGACCTATAGATAAAAGTGATGCAAAAATACTGCGGAAAATTTGTTACAAATCAAAGTAATTTTCCATCATTTTTATCTATAGGATATTTGAAAAAATAATTTTTTTAATACCTGTTTCGTCCATAATTATACACCATCCATTATAATTATTTTTATCAATTATAATTACAATTATTTAATTTAAATGACCCATGTTGTAGGTTTGTTCAAGTGGAAACAACAATAAGAACATATTACTGTGTTTATTTAAGCGGATTTAATGTATTTTAGTGGTTTAATTTTACCTTCACTAGTACTACCTTTATTCGATCTTTGTGACAGAGACCAAGTCTTACGTTAACTTAGTACAGAAAATAATTTTGGAAGTTCAAAATCGGTTCTCTGAATTTAGCATCTGAAGTCATGAGCTACCCAGAAATTTGACTATCATAGCCATTAACACAATTCTCTTCTTACACATTCTCTAAGAACAAAATATAAATATTATTGTATTAATAACATTAGTCACATGGAATACATGTTTCACGTGAACAGTTTCAAAACTAAATATCTAATTTTCTTTGTCGAAAATATGATGACGTACGCGTATAAAGGAACCTTTGGCATACTTAGCTTGAATTATTCTGTTTGTTCGGGTTTAGTAATTTATTTTCCCGAATTAGAGATAATATATTTTTGTTGTTCATGCTTCATAAACTGTGTTGCCGTTTCATAAATGTGTTCATATTTTTAAACTACAATAACCGCATATCTTCCTGTTTCGTGATAAATTGTATGTTCTAAAGATTTCCATGAAGGTAAAGACAGAAAAAATGTCACATGTAGATTTTTTCATATCAGCAATTTTTATCTCTAGTTTCAAGCCATTTAAAGTATATTATAAAGAAGAGGACTCCATTCTCACTTAGATTGGACGAGGAAGATATAAATAAATAACACGCGCACAATATCTAAACTCCCTCGTGTACAAGGAACCTTTTATGAGACGATACTGTTAACGTGTGTTCTAAGAACAATACGCTCAGATTCTATCATTAATGATCTTCTCCATTCTTTAGATAGTCGTAATTGTTGCTAATAACAGCTTGTTCTATAATTTATTTCTGCTATTACGACTAATAGAGAAAATTCTTGAGAAAAAAGTGACTGCTGAATCTAATCTGGAATTCCCATATCCTCATATTAGCTCAAGGATATGTCTGTCATTGAGTTTCTTCCTTGGTTGCGTTGCTAAAAAATTATCTTGGGTTGCATTATGTTAATTTGTGTGATAAATGAATTACGTAAGAAAGGTAAAGTAATCATGATAGAACGTTCTTTTTACTGTATTGTTCAATTGTTTTTTTGTTTTTGTTTTCATTGTAACAATTGTTGGAGTTGTGCTGTTACTCGAAATTTGCTTATGCACAGCAGGACTTGGTAGCGAAGTAGTTTTTAATACGACAAAAAGTGTGAAACGCTTTTTTCAGTGGTCCAAGTTTTCTTCCCAGAAAATTTTTATTTAAAACGAGAAGTGGTATTTATGTATTTCTTCCCTCAAGGGTAAATCATGCTCGACAATTTGTTTGTATGAAAATTATGTTTATAGAAATTAATTATTGGTTTGTTTGTTTAATAGTCGTGTGATATTGTAATAAAAATGTCGTTTAAAATTCTTGCGTTTATATGTACACAAATTATTTGATTAATATCAATTTCAATTTCAATAGGACGCTTTATTTACAAATATTATTTATGTACAAATGTGTGGGGAGGCTTTTTGTTGCCTGTACGCCTGTAAAATTCCCCTTAAGTAGAGCCGTCGGCTGTGCTTACAATGCCCTGGTATTCACTCTCATTGAATGGATAGTTGCAGTGTTAATTATTGGGAATCTTTGTTTCGAACTTAAAATGATTGTAATTTTATTTAGTTGTGATTTGTATCGTATTATTATTATTTTATTAGCATCCTTTAATGCAACTTTAATATCCTTCAAGGATGAGTCTAGTCAGTATTACACGGTCCTAGTTCTATATCACATGTATATTATCACAGAACTTAGATGAAACACGCCCGTNCCTAGTTCTATATCACATGTATATTATCACAGAACTTAGATGAAACACGCCCGTGTTAAGCAAAACCTTTGATGATAGTTCAGCTATGATTATATATTTCGTTGAGAGAAGATATACCATGTCTTTGAAAATATGCATATGACATGGAAATATGACCGTGGAATTCCGGAAAATAAAAGTAACATCCATTATGCGACTGAAATCACTTCATTAACTGTATCTTCTTTACGAAGTGTGTCGTAAAAAACAAATGGAAAATAATGAGAGACTTGAATAAAATTTGAAAAAGTGCAGTAACGGTAATAAGACCATAACCTAGATAAAAACAACAAAATTATTGCTTGTCAATTGCCGTAGATTTGTGATTCCCGCTGCAGATAAATTATTTAAAACTCCGCATTAACGTTGGTATTGTTCTCGACACACTGTGCTGCCTGTTAGATACTCGCGTTGAGAAGACCATTCTAACACCCGGAACAGACTCTGTACTTTGTTCCGCCTCTGAGTATCCCCCCCCCTCTTCCTATTTTCATCTTCCTTTGCTCTGAATGACGTAAGCACTATAGTATCGAGCATCGGTGCCAAGCTTTCCCTCGCATTAAGATTTTTAAATTAGCATGCCTAATTTCGGTGTGTATGTGTAAACACACTGAATCCACACGCAAAACCTGTCGGCAAAGATCTCCTCTATATTCACGACTAATTATACGTCGGTCGTAAACTGTATGTGCGGTCAAGAGACGCGATAGACACGGTCTACGGTTAAAAACCGGATACATAATTAATTGACTCAAACAACGATACTTGAAACGAGGAAAGTGTCTATGTTCGATTTTGAAAATCACGAATATTTTCTTAAATTGCGAAGTTCGAGCAGTTTTGTACATTAAAGATTTAAATTACACTTTAAATCAGGCTTCTGATAAGAAAAATAATAAATTGTGTTGAAATTTTCTTTGGTCATTCATACATTCGTGATTGAAAACAGCTTTATAGCACTTTGAATTTTGCTCCTTTAGTACATAAAGGAGTTCTACGGATTGTAAACTTGTTCTTGATTAAAGATATTCATTAAATTCAATTCATAATTTTTCTTTTATTTAGTTTTTATGTTTAAACACTCAAAATAGTATTGTCGGATTACTATTTTGAGTATTTAAGATAGTACGTCAAAAAGTTTTGTCCTCCAGTAACACGTGAAACAGTGAGACAAGGAAGACAATGATGACTTATATTGATATACTTTGATTATCAATATTTTATTTGTCAATAAGTTTTATTTTTACAAAGTTCTCGGTGCATCCCAAGTAGAAGCAAAAATACGTTGCACGACTACTTAAACCAAATTAGAGTATATGTTTGTTCAAGAACTTTGATGTAAAAATTACCATGAGTAGCCAGACTTAGAAGACGTCAATATATTTTATGATAAATATAATTCCTACCATAGATCGTCATTATAAGAGGTCGGATTTGAGTATTTTATATTTGAATGTACAAAGATCTCATGGTTTCAATTACCTTGAAATTATTAATCCAATTTTTTAAAAATTTTCATACTTTTATGAGTGAATTTGTGTGAATGTGTTCATTTTACATGTCAATTGAATAGTACCACGGTAATTGAATCGACGGTGGTCTAAATAGTATATCCACTTTCAAATTATGAGATGGAAATAAAAGTCTCAATTAAACATATATAAATCTCTTAAATTATAGTTAACCACACAACGAGGTAACAGATTAATTAATTATGTTGAATGGAAGTGGGAGACGGGACCGGGATTTGAACCGCCCGGGACATTAGCGCGCTGCATCTCAGATTTGATCCTTTATAAAGTCTGATATTTAAAATTTCTTGTGTCTACACACACACACATATA
>NNCF01126509.1:461937-473421 GCA_002313205.1 Laupala kohalensis
GGGAGGAGCCCCGATCTACTCATAAAATTCAATAGTTTATTAACATTACCCGTTTCATTTCCGAGAATTGTTGGTAAATCTGCAGTCAGACCAATTCGTCTCCGTATACTCGAGTATCTTCTGCAATCAGTTTGTAGGTGACGCACTGTCAGAGAACAGCTACACTCCTCACAAACGAGTTCATCATCAAGTAGTAAGAGATACCGACCTCGTCGCGCCGGGCAGGCCTACAGGCAAGTTAGTCTGTGTCCATCCTGGACATGTAAGCTATCTCCTTGTCAAATTTCATCACGATCGGTTCTGTGGTTTAGTCGTGATTAAGTAACAAACAGACACATTTTCGCGTTACGAATTTATATATTAGTATATTATGGTATATGGAGTGTGGATTGAAGAAAAGTAGGAAGGACCTTTTGTATTTGTCTTTCGTATTTGTACTTCACGCGCTTCAAAGCTGCTTTAGATGTAAAACAAGTAAAAGAGGAGACCAAGATGGACTGACCGCTATGAAAAGTTAATTTTTTTCTTTTTATAACCATCAATTACAAGTTGTTGATGATTAAGACTTCAAGTTGTATTTATAATTTGGAAATATAAACTTCTTGGTCATGATAAATCGAAGATGTTTCATCTCACGTACATCTGCTATCATCTTAGTAACGGCATGTCTCAGAAGTGTAATTCAATGTTTTTTTTACCTTAGACAAGAAAAATTGTTTGTCACAGAGTAATGTAGGACTAATAATTATTTTTAAGTATTTTGTACTAGGGCTTGGGATTTCAGTGAATTGCACTTATCGGAGATTGGTCATAGATGTAAGTTCGGTTTAGCTCCGACAAATTCGAAAGAGCAGTTAAGAAATAGGCCGAGTATCTGATTAACAGTTCATCTACCTTTCCCGTGGACTACTAATAGGAATAATTATAATGAATGAAAGTGACAGTGCCTTTTGAGAACACATTCTTTTTTTAGATACTTGAAAAGCCAAGATACGAATTTCCTAAAAAAAACGTTTTTGACATCTCAAATATTGGTTTTCACATATCTTATACTAGAATAATATAGTATATTCATTAAATTTACCAAATTGAGTAATTCATTAATTCATCAAGATTAATTCATTTATTTTATCAAATTGAGTTAAGCCATCTATGCGGGTTCATAGTTAATTAATTTATACCCTTGGCGTGATTAAAATGCGAGATTGAACGATAAGGTAGTTTTTAAATGTTAAATTTCCATCGGTGAAAGGCCTTTATTATATACTAATTATACGCATTAAATTAATATGTTTTGGTTTGTCGTCCTACTACTAATATATTATTTATCTTCTTTGCATACTCTGAAATTGGCAACACTGCTATAGTCTGTAACATTCTTCCATTGCATTCACAGAGTGTTCTCTTCTTGGATTTAGTAATATCAAATATGATTACAATGATTAACCCATACTCCTCGTGGTTTTCTGAATATTTATTATTATTATTATTATGTGTATCACTATGTAAATCAAGGAAATAGAGCTGTTATGCTTGGAAAAACGAAGAATAAAATGTATTTGAAGAGTAAATGTGAGGACAAAAAGTTCTCTCCATTCATTGTCTTATTATATCTGATTAAAATAGTACCACCTCGTACGTGTTTAATGCAACCGCAAGGAAAATTAAGCTCTCTAATACACATCATTACTAAATTTCCACGATTCTGATTTTAATTTGCTTTTAAGAATGAAAGGGGTGTAGACAATGTAGATCGATAAATACAATAGCGTACGTATTCTCAGAATCGTCAGAATTTATTATTCTGTGATAGAAGTATTGACCGTGCAGTTTATGTAGACACCATTCATGCATGAATTTTGAAGGAAATAAGCACAGCCGACAACTGTCATTACTCCAACGAGAATCTTTGCAAATTAACTATAAACATCGACTGGTTAAATTAAAGACAAAGTTCATATTTGTGGAATTTTGGTTTACCCATTTGGATGATGTACCCACGCGTTTTAGACAAGTTATTTATTGCTTGAAATATTTTGTAAAAGATTATTGTAGTAGATTGACTTGAAACTAATATATTTCTGTTTTTTTCGTTATTTGTGTACCTCAAACAATCCAGATACAAATCGTAGTATTCCGTGGACCATAAACCCCGAACCACGGATACAGACGCTGCTTAGAGAGGTAACTGTGTTGCCTTTAACAAGCGGAGTGAGGACACCGGCCGTTTGCAGAGCGAGACCGCAATGCAAGCCAGAAGCAAATCAAACACGCATCTATTGGTCAGTGGGTAGTGCTTGAGCCCAAGGATCATGTGCTTCTGTATCCCTTCCAGTACGTCATGCGTCGATGGTGGAGGCGATGGAGGAGGTGGAGGAGTATTGCCAATTAACAGCAGAATGATTCACCATTGAAGAGCGATTTAGTGGTGAAAGTGCTAAGAGAGGGAGTGCCTGTATTTTCACGAAAGGTTTAGTGTTCGATTCCTGCATAAGGCATACATATCCTTCAGAGTATGTTATTTTTTGTTATCAATCATACTGAAAAGCGAACCCTCCTTTCTCTATCTATGTCCTGCTAGTATCACTAACTCTTAACTATTACTAACAACTTCTACTAACCCCTCTACGTGGGCCAAGTTGGTAAAGCCTGCTCAGCGACCCACCTACTAACAATCTACCACCCAACTCGTACCTCCTATCGTTCTATGTAGATATGCTTCAATACGACACTACATTTCCCATTTACAAATACTACAATGGAAAATAATATTAATATCCACCCGTACACCGTAACTCTTGCATACGCGGTAATATAACTATAGCTACATCAATTACCTTGTTGCCAACCCAACAAGAGTAAGTATCGTTGCCAAACCACCCCTATTATTTCCCCNTCCCATTTACAAATACTACAATGGAAAATAATATTAATATCCACCCGTACACCGTAACTCTTGCATACCCGGTAATATAACTATAGCTACATCAATTACCTTGTTGCCAACCCAACAAGAGTAAGTATCGTTGCCAAACCACCCCTATTATTTCCCCAACATCCACCATCCCGTTTCGTGCTCGAATGGCAATTCAGCAGCTGCCACCTGAGTGGCTTAAGCGACGACAATCGTCACACGTGCATCGAAGCAACACGATTAGCTTCGCACTCAATGTCACGTGTGAGAGAAGGGGACGTGGAATCGAGCTTAAGCACCCGGTAAATCGATCCTTCATGCGGTTGGATTCCTTTGGCTTGCGACACGTACACCAACAGATGTCGCGGGGAAGATGGACACTAGAGGCTAAACACTAAGAGGCGTTTCCACGAGAATATCATACCACTATATGTAGCAGAAATTTTAATCCTGATGGGCATTTCATTTCATTTATTTTATTTGATCATAACTACAATGATCACCTTGTCTAAGAACACTATCATTACATGCCACTTACATATTTTTATTTTACCCCTTATACCGTCGCATTATCAATGTTTATCTCAGTGTTCCTATCCCTGCCACGGGAAGCGGACGCAAAATCTTCTGTCCTCTTTGTCTTGTCCTTCGTCCTTTGTCGTTTGTGTTACTTCACTATGTCTCAAAATTCTGCTGTCCCAAAACTCATTCCTCTTTATTCATCTTCTTGGTCCGTTTTTAATGCATCTGTTATATGTCCTAGCTGGGTGACGAAATCTATATGCAATGTATGCCTTTTTTTTTTGGTATATTCTAATGGGCAATCGGCAGATTAGCTAGATTAAAATAGTGATGCAGACTCTAACGGCTAACTTGATCAGCATTTAAAAATTGTTTCGGGGTATTAAGCCACGTCGTCATATTGTAAAATCGCATTAGCAGCCAATGAAACGATGAGATTTTACAATATCACGACGCGTTTTAAACCCCGAGACAATTTTTAAATGTTGAAGGTAGATTAAATATTTATATTGATTATATCTGATCCCGGGATTTTTCTGAGACCAATTTTCTTTTCCTCGAAAAAAGAAACAAAATCTATCTACATTGTAAGATCAAAATATATTTTTTTTTTTTTGCTGGATTTTAAAAATATATGTACTGAAGTCTAATTTTACAAATTAATTATAATACAGAACTTGATTGTGTACACCATTTTGACTTTCATGTACAGCAGAGAGAATAAATAAATTCTTGGATGAAACTACCCTTGAGCAAGCAACGTAAAGTTGTCCGTGAGAGAAACAAATAAATTGAAACGTCACCAATTAGCCTAGCTCAGCACTTCACCCTTTGCCCATATGTTCTGGCCATGTAGGCAGCACAAGCCTAATTTCATCTTCCTAATTTCATCGACATTTCTCGTCTTATCCGTTTTCCATCACTCTTAAATAAACAAAAATACGTTCATCCAGGACCTGTAAAGTATCTGCTAAATTTCAACACGACCGTCTCAGTGGTTCAGTCTTGATCAAGTAGCTAACAGACAAACACACTTTCGCATTTATATATTAATATGGATTACATGGAATATATTTTTTAAGATTAGGAAATTAGCATTGTATCGGTAAACATATTGCCAAATGTCGTTCTCAATTTTTCTGGGTTTCACGCTGTACTAACAGAACACATTGCGATTTATTGTTGACCAGCCTATTTCTTTGTTCAATTTCTCTTGTTTGTCAACCATAATATGTTTCGTGTATTATGGTCAGTGGACATTAATGGGTATGCAAGAATTCCAATTCTGATGTGAGTAAAGTTGCGGGAACTCGGATACCAATACGATGATTAGTCAAACCGAACACCCCCCACCTCCGTCCACTTAGACTCCAAGTCACGTGACTTTACTCAGGGAAAATGTAACCTGACAAAAGAACATGAGCGGGAAACGCACTGGTTTATTATTTTTTCTAACTGTACCTACTCGTGGAGGAGTGTTTGTAACGTCAACAGCAAGTTGAAAATTGCGACGGACCGAGACTCGAATCCGGGATTCCCTACTGTGACCGCAGGTGCGCTATCCACTGCACCACCCGCCTCGACTCCCATGTNGCAGTGAGTAGCACAACCGTGGCCAATGCAGAAGGTCCCGGGGTTCGAGTCTTGGTCCGTCGCAATTTTCAACTGACTGTTGACGATGCATATTAATTCGTTTATTTATTGTCAGTCTAACTCGCTTGATGTTGGTACAGGGCGTGTACACAGTATAGTCAACACTTTTACTTCGCCATCGTCCATAAGGGAAATAATAAGTGTACCTCACGTTATGTTGGCAGTACATTCCGATTTTTTAACTTAACTCCATCGCCAACATCGTTTATCAATTCAATACACTTGAAGATTCTTATGGCGCTAATCTGTTCTTTCTGCATCGAGCGTGTGGAACGAATATTGTGTCTTTGTTTGTTGTGTCTTAAATTGTATCTGTATAGCAAATAGTCGTGATGGTGACTATTATTAACATTTATTCTGATATTATTTTCTTTCGTAGAAGTTGGCTTTTTGGCAGCCATATTGCATTACTTTTGGCAAAGTTACATGACTTTGATTGGAGACTTTGAAACTGCAATAAAATTTTGTTAATACATTTCCATGTTATATTTGGAGCTTAACCTTTCTTGTCGAACATACATTCTCTTAAAAATGTATCTTTTACTCTTTTTCAGTTTACTTTATTGAAACTCTATTAGTTATTTTCTATTTGTCATTGAAAGCAAATATTATTAAAGAATAATTGGTAAAAAATGTATCCTTGATTACGAAAAAGGAATGGTTGATTTGTTACCCTAGTAGAGATAAAACTTGTCCTTGTACATTTAACATTAGAGGTCTACTCGTATATAATTACAATCTGATAAATCCATTTATTGCTTCTAAATATGTGATCTTGTGAACTTTAGATCATTCAGTTATCATCAAGTGTAGACATACTGTCGGTTGATTGTGCAACATGATATTACGACGACAATTTCCTTAACTTATTATACCTACGCATTTTTTATGTTAACTTCGATAGATGATAAAATTATCGTCTTGACTTGTATTGCCACACATTAAAAATGATAATGAAGCATTTTTTCGTACTTCAAATCCGTGATCATTTCCTGAGTTCTCGTATAGGTAAACTTATAGATCATTTGTAACAATTGTAGAAATACTTACATTGTTGGTCTATGAATCCATCCAAAGTTTAAAATGAGGTGTTTAAGTGTGCAGAAGCAATTTTAATGTATTAGATTTGATGCGAGATAGTATTCTTTAAAAAATTTCTTAATTTTCAAAAAAATTCCTAATTTTTAGACAATACTAAGTCCTTGTAAGATAAGATAATAAATCCTTGCACTATGACATTAATGTGTGTAATAATATCCACCAACGAGATGACCTAGGACAAATATAAAAAATGCATTTACCATATATTTACGCAGATGAAATGAGATGTAAATTTTCGTTGAAGTTTTATATATTTGTCTGTTCCATAAGACGACCCCCAAACTATCAACGGCCTATGAAGCCAAAAAGTGTGGGATTTCTAATGCTATGGATGGCACTGAGGACGATTTGTCGGGATGGGATAGTGATGACGAACAGGGAATAGACTCGCTAGGTACAGAATAGGACTCATATAACGTGCTTCTCAACAACGAATGTGAGGGTGTTCGCTGAGATAATGAATGTGAGAATCTCCAGGATTTAATATACATTGGTGAGTGATTTTTAAAATTCCATAATGGTTTTAATTTATATAAATTTCAATCTAATTTTTTATCTATCCAATACGATGACCCCGGATATTGGGGGACTTTTTCATAAATAAACTATCCTCTTATCTGCTGAAATATACGGTATATAACATTACGTGACATTAAGTACCATCATTCATTTCTAATTAATTACAAGTTTTCTAAGTAATCTGGAAAGAGTATTTACTGGTCTGATAACCACTCATGCCCGCACGATATGGCATGTAGATACGCCATCTAGTGACAAAAGGTAAGATGTTGAACGACGTTTGAATGACTGGATACTTCTTCATCCACACGATTAAGAACAAAACTGCCATTCTGTACAAGTATAATGATGTCTATACCATCAGCTTTATTCCTTTTCTGCGACAAACCACAACTCTTCTACTGTGTTTACCGCTGTAAAAAAAACTCTTCTTTATAATCAAATCCGTGTCGAAATTTGTGACTGAACCTCTCAAACACTGTCCTCCTCCCCATTGCTATTCAAAGCACCACTCAGAGAATTAACGCTGATGTATTGAGTCTGCAACGTTACAGGGCTCTAGAGGGGAACCTCGTTCGATTTGAAGAATCTTGTAAATTAGCGACGGATCTGAATGTCTGTCGTGTTCGTCGTTGTTCAAAAAGAGTTTCTATCCAGACGTCAAAAGAAGTAGCAAAAGGATCAGTGAAATGTCCGTTCAAGGAATTGAAATAATATCACGACGAGACGATTGTAACAAAGACCTAAGACACTCGTCCATGGTCGTGAGGGTGGAGTCTGTTTTGAATCAATACGAAATCCACGGAATATCTTTCATTTGAAACCACAATGGTTACGATGCATGCCCAAACGAAACAAACTGGGTTCCTTAATGAAACCGTCACTTGAATTAAATTAATACCTCCATGACTGTGCAGTATCGCTTGACAATGGTCACTATTCTGTAAAACCAACAGACGCGATGAAATTTGTTGAGGAGATTAGACTTCCACAAAGGAGTAAAATGAAAATTTTTGCCCCGCGTCTTCCGAACCGGGTCTCGACATCTGTTTGGAGGTAATGGTGGTTTTATAGCCTCAAGTAATCACGGACGTGGCAGGCTGTGATAAGGTGTTATAATAGAAAGATTTCTGATGGCTTCACAGAAAAAAGAAATAGTAAAAGAAGGAAGAAAAGTAAAACTGTTCTGTCATTGCTGAAGTCACCACTGGATGAATTTGTCGTGGTTAAGCCCTGGCATTCAGAATGCCACCACAACAGGGGACAAATCATTAAGGTAGGATTGGATCATTTATGGAGACACGAAAAAAAAAGGAACCTGGTACAATAGGTGGGTGGGCTTCGGATTTAAGGCACGCAAGATGGAAAGAGGGACGAAGACGGTTTTCTAAAGTGTTGATAAAAGGTAAAATTGAAAAGTATAAAAAGGTTTTTTGTTCATTGAATGGCAGGCTCTGTAAACGAGAGTGACTTCGCAGTTTCGTGGCAAAAGACTAGCTGAGACGATGTGGGTGGAACGTTGAATAACAGTGGGTGGAGGGACAGTCCTCGTGTTAGCTTCGAGAATTGAAAAAAAAAAAAAAAAAAAAGTTGATCCCGATTACTGTGATTTAGTCGTACACTACAGTCGCCTTTTTTTCCGAACATTTCCTTTCATCGACGTTTTATTGTCGTATTGAGGTGGTGACTAGCGTTCACTGCAACTCGTAGTCCCACGTTCACTAATCTCATCATCTCACCATACTCTCAGAGGCAAATTTTCACCTTGATCGATGGGAACCTTTCACAACTCCTCGCTCATAACCTCACAAATGCCACACGTAAATTCATCCGTTTTAATTTGCGCATTCGTATATCGTATACCACTCAAACACGCGCGCGCACACACACACACACACACACGTATCTCATCCCCGACCTCTCGCGAAAACGAGACAGATAAACTCCACGCGAATTAGTCAGCTCTTTGGGAATAATTACTTTCCAGTGTACGAGAAGGCATTTGAATCACTTTGCATTTGCCAACAATAGCCCGGCACGCCGCACCGCGCCAACCCGCGCCCGGCGTCTGCTACCACCGCACGAACCTAATGCATCGGAGGGCGCGAGGGTGATTCGTTCGGAATCAAAACAAAAGCGAACACGTCCCCGCGATCGTTTTGAAGATGACTACTGTTATTATGACAGTACGAGAGAAAAAAGAGAAGGACAAAAAAAAAAAAAGAAGGAAAAGAAAAAGAAAGAAGGATCGCGCCACGTCGGGCGCTCGGTGCGCGTCGCGGATAGCAGCTGTCAACGGGAAGCTCCAGTGTTTGCTTACGTCTCCATCGTGACTTTTCGTCGTCTATTGTGTTACATTCACGCGCGCGCTATAGGCCAGAGAAAAGGATGAAAGGGAAGGGTGACGTCGATGTCTGTACAAGGCAGAGAGTGCTAGTTATACTCGTAGCAATGCTCGATATCACGGAAAAATTTCAAGAATTTATAGAACTACGGGTTCAAGTTGATGGGTTCTTCTTTAACCATTTTTATACGGACTTATGAACATTAATACAACTCGCAAATTGGGTGATTTTTGATCGTCGTCCGCTCTTTCGTGGAGTCAGTGTGGCGTTGGATGGATGACATGGGTTCTATCCCCGGTGGGGTGGGGAATATTAATCACACCTCAGCATTCAGATTGACTCCCAGGCCAACTTAGCGTGTTGTAACATGAGTACTCGTTCTATCCTGGGGTCAAACCGGCCGGAGCGAGATGCTGGTCACATCTCCTTCTAGTGGCGAGACCTAGTAATTGCAGAGTTCTACCCTTCTTGCGCATCTTCAAGGTCTGTTGTGGTACAGTTAGACTTTTCGGCTCTTGTGTACGCAAATTCTTTGTACATTACATTAAGATACATTACGATATTGACGAAAGCAGTGATGGAGTGATGGATGACCTTACTGACTCGAAAATACAAAATAATAGAAATATTTTGTGGTAAAAATAAGTGCGATGAGAACTACTTTATAGAAAATATTGTTGTAAATTACTCTCACCTCTTTGTGGTGTCATGGTCACCTCACAATTTTTGAGGGGTCTGAAGTTCCATTCGATGAATATACTATTCTGAAATAAGAAATAAAACAGGAACGATTCACGAATTAACCGTGTTAGGGGAAGTGGAATAAGAATTAAAAATATCATATAAATGACATCATTCACAAAACGGGTGACTGGAATCCCATGCCTTAGCGCCTCACAATTTCCGCTTACTTCGGAAGTCCACGCAGGTTAAGTAGGCATATAGTACTAGTTTGCTTATGAAAATAGGACGGTAAATGTTTTGAGTGTTTTATTCCACGACAAGTGTTAAAATATAAGATCTGTCGGAGATACCACTCCACCTGAACTGCGGAGTTAACCGCACAACTATTATAGTTCTGTTTTCTTTAGTATTACCTAATTTGTTATATTTTGATTGGTGAAATGTTGTCTTCGTTGTTCATATTAAATGAAAGAGCGATCATCTAGCAGTCCATATATATGAATGCGATCAAGGTATTTCATACGAAATATAAATATCTTTTACAGGCTATTTTCATGTTTTAGTGCGTTTTCAACACACTTTCAAACACGTCTCGACTCTTCGTTTGAGTCGTCGCTGTCAGTTGATAGAAAATGATAACAAGAAACATAAACATAGCTACAGAATAATTGAGTAGAATATAATGGAATTTTTCATACGAACAACAATTTTAATCAGGCGACTTTACTACAACTCTTTTCTCGGTCATCCTGAAGCTGCTCCGTGTGAAAAAATTTGAGCCAGTTAAACGAGTATAGACAGCTTTACTATACCAGTTTCACAAAATGTGGTTTAGTACCTAAAATGTCCTTGTTGTTGAATGTTCTCCAAATATCTGACTCCTACGATTGTTAAGATTTATGTACGTTCTACATTTATTGCTTTGTCGTGAGATTAATTCGCAAGGAAATAGTTATAAACTTTTATTTATTTAATGCATTTTGGCTAAAGGAGGTTCAGGTCATGAGGTCCGCTCTTCCACCTAACTATTCGACTTGGGTAAGGGAATTGGGAAGGAGAGATCTTGGGTTATCTTTAGACAAAGATAAGAAAATAATTTCCAACTGTTTGAACAATAATCCCTATATTTCAGTGCATATTTTAAGGAATGTTCACTGCGCGGCACTAGAGCTACAGATGTGTCTGAAGTACTCCACGCAGTTCGGTGATCCTTATCGAAAAAAAATTAATTTTTCGTAAACCAGGGTTTGAATTCACAGAAAATTTTGTTAAACCTATATGATGTGAAATTTTCAAAATGCTCTAGAAACAAAAAAGGTTTTTGGAATAGTTTGAAATGTTACTAAAATGAAGACAAATGACAAATTTGTTAAATAAAGAGATTTTGTTGTAAAGTTTTGTTAACTTCAATTGATTTTCTTTCAAAAAACGTAATTTCTCGAATTTTCCTACTTTTTCTAGCTGGCTCCAGTATAAACATATGTTAGTAGGCGGCACTACTGACGCCCAGTTTATAGCTTAAAATATGCTCTTCTATTCTGCTTTAACAAGTATCTCCTGCACCAGTGCATCTACACTGTAAAAGAATTTATTGATTTTAATAAAAGTTAAATCCGTCTTGTACTTTATCACGCCATTGCTGTAGCACTTTTTTAATAACTTATAACAATTTCAAAAACTATTTTCTTGCATTATTGTGTTGTCGTATGGCTCATATTAATTTAGTTTTATGTGTACTCAACTTTG
>NNCF01126509.1:473681-601599 GCA_002313205.1 Laupala kohalensis
GTATTATAACTCGCAGCTAACTTTTTATCTTATCTAGGAACTTTTGCTGAAATTTTTGAATCCGCCTCTGCCTTAGGGCCCTTGATCGGAATTGATGGGATGGTCCCTTGCTTGTTTCCGGAGAGTAAATTAGTTTATTGTCCTCCACGTGGTCATACGCAATTTGTACTGTTTTTTGACAATAAATTTATTATCAACCAATCAATATGGAAAATTTTGATATGTTCTATAATTTCAAAATTAATAAAGTGGGTACTATCTTTTTTGTATCAACAGTCTCACTAATAATATCTTCTTGTATCCGCAAGTGAATTGATTGTCACTGATTCGTGTTACCAAAAATGTCCCAATCACATGCATACTCAAGTCATATGAGATCGCTGGTTTAGGTATAATTTTCACGAAACTTATTACTCACATCTGACCCATACTAGGAAAGTAAGTACACATATCTTCGTACATCTTCACCAGGACTCGTCATCATAGCCTATTCACTGGTTGGCGTTGAAGGCGCCATATTTCACGCGCCTTTAATGCTTCATGTGTTAAACAAGTGCGAAGCGCCCTTTACGTGTCTGTCCCGTTATGAATCATCTTCATGATGAACATCTTCTTCTGGATGAGTGACCATTAAATTCAGGAAAATTGGAATTATGTTTGAAAACTGCTTTTACAAAAAAACAAAATTTCTTCTTTGGTCTACTCACATTATCACTTTCCGAATTCTTTTGAAACTTGAGATTTGGAGGAAAAATCGAAGAAGAAGAAGAATCTTCATTCCAAACGGTAGTCAAATGATCAACCATCAAGTATACTTTGAGATGTTATGTCACTTTTGATTTATTTATTTTCATTGCTTTCCCTTCACCCAACATCGTTAGTACAGGACCACGCATTGTTTCTTTGATGTAAATTTTTGTTGGTTCAGATATATCAGCTATCTCTTCAATCTCCGAAATATTAATCAAAATAACTACAAAAGTTCGTATTTAAATGTTAAAACCTCTGTAAGGCGTGTTGAAAAGTAAATAATGGGATAATCTCAATTTATCGAATCACATTGACAATTATTTTTCAATAATTTATGGAGCATCAGCCATAGTAATTGTGAATACGTTACTACGAATGACGAATGAGAATTGAAGGAACTACGATAATGTCACGATCAAAATGGGATAAAAGATGAGAGGAAGAAGAGAAATACGAAGAAAGGAAAACAACCAAAGTTTGCAGTTAAAAAACAATCCAGTATGGATCTCGTATTGTCGTTTGATTTCATAGTATTGAGACTCCTTCCGCTCCTGCGTTGTGAGAGTCATGCCTCTCACCTGAAAACTCTCTTTTAGTTTTTATGAAAGTATTCCTCTCAATACCCTGAAACATTGGGGAATGTTGAGAACACTTCTTACATTTCCAATGTACTATATTTTTTAGTATTTATTCTTGAGTTCGCTTTATCAAAATATTAGTAAGAGTGATAAAGGAATACGCAAAGACTTCTGCATGAGAGTACAACTTCTTCAGACCCACATGAACACTTAGTTTTGAACGCTTTCGCTAGCACTACTACAACCTTCCCATCTCTCCTATCTTCAGCTATCTACAACTAATTATTATCCAACGTAATAAAATAATGCAGATATTTGCCAAAAAAAATTACAAANAAAAATTCACAAATCGATGATACTGAATAGCAAACAATTTAAACTGCTGACCACTATAGTAACTATCATCTATAGAGAACTGAGAATCCCATTTTCATTCACACACATTGTAGTTTTTCATTTCAAAATTACAAATGATACGAATGTGTCTCATCAGAGATCTCATACCATACCCATAGACCTCTCCTTTGGCTATCTGAGCTTCCAGTTTTGGAAAAGTCTCCTTCTTTTGCGAGAAAGCAAATTTCAGTTTACTTATTTCAGTGTTTTCATGTGAGATGCAAATATATATAGATATATTTTCCTCCAATTTTTGAAGTTTTATATATAGTTTTTAATGTGAGTTTTTTTAAATTGAAAGTTAATATTGTTGTTGACTTACTATTTACTATGACCGCTAAACTCGATGTTTCTCGAGAGTGTATTACGTATAAAAATCCTAATGAAAACCGAACTATATATCCAAACAGTTGGTTGAAAATTTTTACCACTTGTTTTAAAACCTGAGATCCCTATAATGTGGAACATATATATCGATGTAAAAAAATAATGTTAATGAAAAGCGAATAAAAAAGTGTTAGAAGTCGTTAGTTATGTATTTTATTGTATTTTGTAAAATGTGACAAAATGATTAAACACAAATAATTTTTAAATACTAAGTATTTGTCAAGATTTTTTGCGCGTGAGATCTGCTCCTTTGTGAAAGGGGCAAAATTTACCATTTTGACTCTTAGTAAGTTTTTCCGATAAGAGTGCTTCATTGCTAATATTAAGATAAGTTGCAAAATAAAGAACCGAAATTGAGACGAGGTGTATTCTATAATTCTGATAGTAAGTCATCCAGAGGGAGGATAACACGATCTTGACGTGGTGTTTCTTCATTAGTTCAAATATATATTCCTCCAATTGCTAGAATTCTCGTACCTGACAACTCCTCCAACGCGTAAAAAAACACAAGAAGGTTTGACTGATACGATAATGACTTTTCAAAATCCGTGCCAAGCCTTTGAATTCCAGACCCATTCCTCATACCATTTTAGGAGTCCAACCATCAGAACCGATCCCATTTGAAGCCTAACCCACCAACCGGCTCCATCCCACGTCTTTGTTTCTCGAGTAATCACTCCACGTAATTTCTCACAGTTGGCATCACTGATGGGTAAAGATGAGTCCGGAGCTCACGGATGGTGCAAGGTGCGATGCGATGGGAAGGTAGAGGGGAGGGAAAGAGATATTTCCGAACGCCAGTGGGCGGGGAGTCAGCAAAACGTATATAATGGCTGCCAACGTAATGGTCCCGCCGACGATGAAGACAGTGTTGCCAACGGCGGTGCGCTAATAGCATTATAATGATAAGCTTGTTGGCAGAGCTATTATTGATTACAGCAGTGATCGGCCGGATGGAAGGTGATGGAATGGCTGTGGTGGTTGTGGATTGTTGGGGCAATACATACCAGTGAAGACTCGAGGTGGTATAGGTGTCAGTGGGGAATGGGATATTGATGGGAGTCTTAAAGTATTTTTCCTATGATACATTACAAAAACATTCTGACGATGTTTGTCGATTGAAGTTTTAGTTCCTGTTGTATTCAGTGAGGAATGTGGAAAATAATACTATCTTCATTCTATTTGCCCAAGCGAGTCCACCAGTAAGAAGAACCCTCTTTAAATTAATTTGTTGAGGTTGTTTGATACTCATGATATGACTTGAGAGTGAATATAGAATGAGGATTGATAAAAAACCTTGACAAAAACAGACGTCAGACAAACCCTGTTGCATTCAGAGATCCTGAAGTGGGTATGTGGGGTATCACTCTTACATATTAAATATGTACAAATATATATTATGTATTTATGTTATACAAATATATTTGTGGGTGTATTATACATGTAGGCTATATTTACATATTTTTGTGTGTGTATAAACATTCAAAGATTAGGAGAAATACAAAAAGGACACGATTCTCTTCGCTGGGGGGTGGGGACGGATCTCCATTATCACCCGTAGGTATGCCCCGGCGTTCATGTTAATATTCTTGTAATCTATCGGTGTTATCAGAGATTCATATATGGATAAACGGTTGTAATAATAATAATAATAATAATAATAATAATAATAATAATAATAATAATAATAATAATAATAATAATAATAATAGAGTTTACATAGTACTGGTAGTAATGTCCTCAACAGGAATCATCCCTATCTCCCTCCACAATAGTATTAGCATGTTAAAATTGCGTAAGACCATTTATGTACAACTTCAGAAAGCTGTTTTGCTCAACACATCAAGAATAGTCAGAAAAATTTTGGATCATCCAGAGTGAGTGTGCTTGGTGTAACCCGTACCTCACTACGACCAGCAGATAAAACTGAGATCCTAAACGGAATAAAATAATAATAATGTCTCATTTTCATTAGGTTAATGATGTTAGCCAATTCTTTTTCACAACCTTAAGTACATTTGGGCGGCGGGCTATTGAAGTGCAAGAGCCCAGCGAGTCTGCAATAAAACTGCCTCTACTTGAAGAAAAACCAGAGAAAAACCTGGGCCAGGGGTTGTATAATTAATGTACAACTGTGTCAATTTTGAGTACATAGCTTGTTTCCCTTGCTTGTTTCCGGAGGGTAAATTAGTGTATTGTCCTCCACATGGTCATACGCAGTTTATAACTGCTTTTTTCTCAATAAATTCATTATTGTAGTACATAAATAAAAATCTGAAACCCTGTAACGTGATGAAGAGGACATCGTATAATGACATCATGACGGTGTTTGTCAGTGGGGGAGTAATGTAGGTGCAGGTGTCCGATGGACCCTGTGTCTACCCAGTTGATCTGCCTCTCTCGGTTACGTTCTCGGTATTTTGTCCGTATAGAGATGTAATTGACCCATCGTAATCTGCGGATTCAAGCGTGGAGCCTTCGCCTCTAACCTGTTTGCACCGCAACTCTCTTGATGATCATGTGAATGCCTTCTCCACTCGTGATGACATGATATAAACTTTAACAACGTTCATTATTCTTAAGTATACTTTGGGTGTGAGTTTTAACAAGCTTGTGCGCAGTATTTTAATATATTTATGTTATATATAGTACAATATCTATTGTGGCCCTCAATGGGGCGTATATATGCATGGTGTGGAATAAAATCCTGATTGGTGGTGGTACCATATTGATAGGAAGGTAGTGCCATATTATAATATATATAAAACCGTGATGAGGGTGAAAATTGCCGATATGTTAGCGTTGCAAAAATGTGTAATTATTGACCAATGCTCAAAAAATAATACATTATATGAACACGGTGTTCCATATCATAATCCGAATATTTATATTAAATTTTAATGTTCATTTATGTTTTCTGACACGATTTTCAGAAACTAGATTTGAAAACAAATTCGTCCAACAATGAAACTCATGAGTAATATTAACGCCTTTTATTTATTCTGCATCCAGTTCAGAAATGATCACCTATAATATGCGTGGAAAACAATTAAAACGGTTGATTATTATATTTCAAAATGTGCAATTTAACATTTTATGAGATGAATTCCTTCGACTTCTTTATTCTCGGTATCCTAGTCCAACACTTATGATTTCTGTCTTTTGTTTCCAGTGATTTCGAATTTCGTTCGTCAACTGTCGAACTGAAAAGTCGATCTTCCTCTCTTCTGTGCAAACAATCCAACAGCGAACCAGCACGATGGTTTTCAATTTAGGTTAGGCATCCGTATTTAAATAAATAATATTGTTTATTTTTGGTTTGGTAAAATGTTAATTGGGTTATTTCCTGCCAGAACATCCATCATCCAATCCTCCTGAACATAAAGGCCACTCCCTTAAAAACATGTTATTGGAAATATTATAACGATGCTACCAACACAACGATGAGAAATACTATTACTTTTTTATAGAGCACAATAGACAAAGAAGTAGATCAGAAAGGGGTATCTAACAAGGATAACAACCTCGAACGTATAAATAAATAACAAATAAGTAAGTACTAAGTATTCCTGTATTGTAAATCACCAATTATACCGACCACTGTAGCTACTGGGTTAACCTTCTTACTTCAGATTTGAGAGAAGGTGATCGACTACTGATTGGGTTATATCTACACCATTCTAACTAGAGTGGATTTTGTTGGATAGACACTCAAATAATGATATTAGTAATTTTGTCTTTCCTTACAAGAACAACTGTTGTAATTGTATTTTAAAATTGCACTGTCAATATGTAATTATTTTTCGCCTTCTGACGGACTCTCTTACGCCAATGACATCCCGGCAAAAAGAGCATGGGAGCCGTCAACAATGCAATGCAAAAATTACCACCTCTACTCTCTCCTCCCATCAATATCGCACAACCAATCCAGAATATGTATCGAGCTGATAAGCTGATCCAGAACATCCAGGATGTACTTTTCTCACTGCAAAGTGATGGAAAGAACATAATGTTTTGCTGGGTTCCCGGACACGTGGGTATCAGAGGAAATGAGGAAGCAGACGATTCCGCAAAGACGGCATGCCTCAGGAATCGCGTGAATTTCTCCACGAATCCAAAACGAGATCTCCTAAATTCCGTCAAGATAAGGATTCTGAGTGAATGGAACAATGAGTGGTTAGCTGTTGAAAGGAATAAGCTCCGACTTATCAAATCTTCTGTTAAGTCATGGAGCAGTTCCTGTAGGCCAGCCCGGCGCGACGAGGTCTTGCTGACCCGCCTGCGCATAGGACATTGTCCTCTCACTCATAGGTATCTCTTACTACTTGATGATGAACCCGTTTGTGAGGAGTGTAGCTGTTCTCTGACAGTGCGTCACCTACAAACTGATTGCAGAAGATACTCGAGTATACGGAGACGAATTGGTCTGGCTGCAGATTTACCAACAATTCTCGGAAATGAAACGGGTAATGTTAATAAACTATTGAATTTTATGAGTAGATCGGGGCTCCTCCCTCAAGTTCTCGGGAGGGTTTATAATTTGCATTCCTGTTTCATCTTTCCTGTCTTCTTTCCTTTCATCCTTCGTTTCTGTTATTAGAAAATATAATATTTAGAAAAAAAAATTCCTCCTTTTTCTATGATATAATGTATTAGGTAACTCCTTTTTTCTTTTATCTTTGTATTTAGATATTTGTTGAATTCAGAAGGGATTTTTAGTGGGTATGGTCGAGATATTCGGCGAGTCCCACACACGGGGAAGAGTCATTACGGCTCTTCTCTATGGTGCGAAACTGCATTTTTCCCTACTTGCATGGGCTCTAATGACCTCGATGTTGACGAGCCCTAAAGCCCCAACCAAAAAAAAATTAAAAAAATATCGCACATGAATGATATCTTTTACCCCCTCTGCAATAATTATACAAGATGATTGTGACCAATATGTAGAAACGTTAGGGATCGATCCCTGACATAATGAGGTATAGTCAATTTCAGTCAGTCATAGTCAATTTGTGAGGTGTGAATATAGAAATGATTTTTTTTTAAATTGATAAGAAAGACCCATCTATATGTTTACTTAAACTACAAAACATGCAGTGAAAATTGAAGGCTAGTACAAATACGCATACCACTGTGAGACGATTATAATGTAGAGATACCTCGAATGTTACGTTTCTCTACCACATGTCTGTTTCATTGTCATCCCGAAGTCTCTGTAGTCTTCGAAATGAAGCAAGTCAACTGCATATGTGTTTGTTCGCTCCGTAGGCCTCTTGTACCGCCGTCGGTACATCCTTCTGAGCGGTTGATTCATGTGTATTGTTCTTGTATGTGGATGGTCACCACATCGTGTGTTTCTGCTTCTAGGCAAAGGTTCTCCCTACAAACATATATAAAGGTGAGCTACGTACAGTTATCTTCATGTTCCGATTCAAGGTCAATATTCTCTTCCAGTTCATCACAATTCCTTTCTTAACTTTTACGTCTGATCAACAAAAAAATATTTTTTTACTTATTATTGACAAATAAATCGCAAAATCGTGAAGTCGTAGAAAAGAATATATATCGTGTTTCGCTCAGACCATCTGGTCTATTCTTCCGCCAAACAATGTGCAGACCAGGCACATAGAAAAGAACGCGAATTTCCAATAATAATCGAAATGAAAATAATATAAAAACTACAAGATTAATACAAGTTCTAGCTTGTATTATTTTTACATTCACATCTCAACATTCTGCTACTAGAAAGAGTGAACGGTAATATATGCGTACAACAAGTCCTATGTTTAGGTCTACCAATGTTTGGAATTTTAAAATTCTCCCGATCATTTACTCTGTACACGTCTCAGTTTCATTCCACTTAATCCAGTTCTACCTTGTAAATGTCTGCATAGTATTTTAAAATTCCACGTTTGCTTATGTATCCCCAATTACATAGATCATAGAAGAATCAGCTAAGGAAGATTAATAATTACTTAAATGTCATTACTTATACGTCACTAATATTGTGTCAAATATTCGTATTTAAGGATGTAATTTAACTTGTTGTACGTTCACACTTGTCATCATATTCGAGAGATATTTATTCTTAGTGAATTCTTATTTATGGACGGTGCTTTCATTGATTTCAGGATACCTTTCAGTTTCTTAACGGGAGAGTAAAATTGAATTAAATATTTTCATTTCAATGTCAGCCTAATTGTATTACAATTGAAATAATATTTCACCGCACAATATTATTAAATATCTGTTCAAAATCGGTTTCATTACGGATACAAAAAGATAAAACACTGTCAATCATTGTTGTGATACTTTCGGAATCGTATTAATTATTGAGGCGGAGCCAGGACTTTGTTTTTGTTTTTTTGTTTTTTTTTGGTGGGGGGAGACTTGATCTTCGGATGATTGAGGCGTCGGGACTATTTGAAATTTTTTATGTAAAATGACTCAGATTTAAGATCCAGTTTTTATTACTCAAAGTGAATAATAGACGTACGTACAAAACATAATTTATTTATTTAGGGAATTTTTAACAGTAGTTCTTTTTAATCACTCTTTACTGAAATTGAATACTGGTGTTTAGGTCAATATAAGAAAATTTTTAATTTTTTCCATTCCTTGGAGTGGGAGAGGGGGGTGAGGACTTGAGACTGGAAGAACCCCCCCCCCCCGCACGTAAATCCCCTCCAGCTCGCATCTCCTACAGTCCCTTTCGTATCGACAGTATCATCCCACTGTGCGTTGACCGAAGCATCTCCAGTGACAGTCACAGCGTGTCCACTGGTCCGAATACCGCGCGGCACTTTGACTTCGGGACAAGTTGTAGAGGAGTCCACGATCGATAGGTCGATTGTGAAGCTCGGGATCAAAGCAGAGAAAACAGTAGCCTCTGCCCGGTCGCCGCCACCGCCGTGGCGCGGAGCGGCGCCTGACTTGTATTTACTGCTTGTTTTGATTCGAACCGTTAGTGGTTGGTGCTGTGCTGGTGCTCACTTTGCTCCGCGGCATGTGACGGCGCGGTATACTTACGCCACCGCCTCCGTTGACACTGCTTCGCACCGCGCCCATCCTCCACGCTAGAGTCCTCGATTTATGAGAGAACCGTCAGGAGAGGTACAGCTTCGCAATTTCTTGACACTAGGAGGAGGAGATATGGGCAGCACCTCGCTCCGGTCGGTTTGACCCCAGGAAAGAACCGGAACTGATTTTACAGCAGGTTGACTAGGTTTGGGAGTAATATTTTTCAATTTATTTTTAGCGAGATTTACAATACACAGTATACATTTACAAATCCACACATTCATTTCTTTGGCCCTTTAGGTTCTTAGGTCGCCTTGCCTTCAACCATGTCATTACAAAGGCGCTTTGGGAGTGATGAAAAATCCCGACTTCACCGGAGATCGATCCCTGGCCACCCAGCAACTCAGCGCTCTACACACTTCCCGAAAATGCTACGGACAATTTCTCATAATGGTGTCAATCAGCTGTGGTTGGTCGCATGGTTCCACCAATAAGAGGTTAGCATCGAGTAGCAACTGGTGCTAGGGAAAAAGAATCTATGATTATTTGTGCGTAGTAAATATAGCAGTTATGAGAAATTACATATCCTTAAGTCTGAAAAACAGTTACAGTCCATAGTAAGACAATGTCAGGAAGCTATAAAACGGTCGCAACGGAAAATCTAAATGTGATACTAGGGATTCTATCAATAGATCTCTTTGCACAAAAAGTAAAATTTCGACATGTGTATAAAGTTAAAGGACAAATTCAGATAAATAAAGAGAGTAAAGAAAGACACAAACTAGCATCAGCAGCGGTGGAGGGATGGAGAAGCCGTACTATGGAGGAAAAGTAACAAAGAAAACAAACTTACGACTAGATTCAACGGGTAGAGTTTACACAGAAAAACCGGAAATGGTTCTACCCATCAAAATATCTCATACAATTTCTCACGGGATACGGAAAATTCAGGACTTATTTACGGTGTATTCATAAGATAGAGAGAGAGAGAAAAGAATGTGCATGTGGAGCAGAAAAAGACCACGTGTTGTGGGGGGACTGTCCACTATATGGTCCAGAGTGAATGGCGTACACAATACGGAGCTATAGTCGGTTGGATATATTAACACCTACTGCAAAAAATAACCTAATAGAGACAGAACAAAAACGTAACTTACTACAGGTAAGATATCAGAGATCAAAAACCTGTTAGATATTCAAAGATAGATAGATAGATAGATAGATAAATAAATAAATACATAAATACATAAATAAATAAATAAATAAATAAATAAATAAATAAATAAATAAATAAATAAATAAATAAATAAATAAATAAATAAATAAATAAATAAATAAATAAACAAACTCTTAAGTTGTGGAGACGGCTAACGTTTCTCTCTTCAATTAAGGTCTCTACTCCACGCCTCCGCCGCCAGTTGAGCTTCGCCGCCCCAATTGTTTCCTCTGGCGAGACGACGGCGGTGGCCAACGCAAACAGTGGAAGGTGTTGTGCCTCGGCGGAGAGTCTGTGTAGCAGCGCAGTGCGCGGCGTATTACGATGTCAATGGAATCAACAACAAGCCGGTGGGAAAGGTGAAAGCTTTTGAGTCGACGCTCTGTGCATAGAGTGATTGCAGGGGGTGGAGTACAGAGCTCCGAGGACAGCGAACGATGTCCAGAAAAGTACGACGATATAAGCCAACCAGTTACGATAGTGAAGTACGGGGACGCATATTCGCATCAGATAAATTCTACATAAGTGAACTGTAAGAATATTGAAGCTGTAAGAATATTCTGGAACAAATACGTATATATTATTGCAGCATATAAAGGCATCAAACAAAAGAGATCATTAATAATTCTTCGTAAAGTTATCGAGCCCTGGTCGATGTCTGTGAACCCCTAAATTTGTGAAGCCCAGCACGAATGAAACGTCATTGCTATACTTAGAGGTATCTTAGCATACTTCGATAATATTGTTGTACCGTCATTAGCTTCGAGTGAGTAAGTTTATCTCTACATCACATTCCCAATTGTAAAAAATGCAATAATTTTACAATCTCTGTGACCATGACATTGAGGAACTTAACGCTCAAAATACAGCAGTTCATATCAAAAGTATAAAAAAATGTATATTTGACATTTACAAAGAAGATATCACCTATTATCTTGGGGAAAGTTAGCACTTAGCTATATGTAAGTTTTGAGAAGCAAAAAAATCGTTATATATTTTTACGATAATGCACGTTTTATGGATGATAGATAATCTTTAAGGACTTCGTTGAATATATCTGATGCAACTCATGGATACATAAGAAAACTATCTTATTTTTTTCAGAAAGGACTACTTAAAATTATTAAACCCCGTTGCAATATGAGGCCATGTAAAATATACAACTTATATATTAGTGTTTAAAATCAACATATGTAAGTTAATGTTACATGGACTAGAAATGTGAAGAGGAGAGGTGCACGTGTTGAAAAGATCAATGGAAAATGTTTAGGAAGCATGTTTGGAACTGCATGATAACGAAATGGAACTAAACATGATAGGAAAGCAAAAGGGAATTCGAGAAGGGAGGCTTTGATCCACAGGAGGGAAGCCCGAGTCGCAAGAGAGAGAGAGAGAGTCCGCAAAAAAGAACCTTGTGGTACTCCAAGCGAGGAATCAAAAGCGAGAGACAATAACTCGGCAAACCGGCAACAGTTCGCGCGATTTCAACTGTTCATTCCTTCTATTCCCCTCCCCCCCCCGTTCCCTCTTTCCTTCATTTAACCCCTCCCTTCCCATCCCACAATCCCACACTTCGACGACCTCCAGGACAAACGGACAAACATCTGCTGTTAGCCTTCTGGAGTTTGCTGCGTTGACCATTTAATGGGCTAATTTGATTTCCTTTCAGAGCAAAAGGAAATTTTACCGGTAATACAACGACCGCATTCGCAAACGACATGGACCTGAAAAGGGGGTGGAAAAGTTTTCGTTCGTTCGTTCGAAGCGCTGGACCATTTGGGTTCTAGCGCAAACATTGGTCTTTATTGGAGGAATCCCTATTCTTACGCCTTGGGGAGTGAGCGAGAAACTGTATTCAGTTGAGAATTCTCTATGAAGCGCAGAGGAGATGTTGATTAAATCAATGGACACTTTATACTGCTTCATTAAGTTTTGTTAACATTTAATGGGATAATTACAAACACTGACCATAACCAGAGATGAACTTTTTAATTATTATTTTGTAATTTTTTAGAAAATAAACGATTAAAAATATTGGTTTATGGCAAGTTTTTAAGTGGAGCTTAATAATAATAAATTTATTGTAAAAATGCAGTCACAAACTGCATATGACCACGTGAAGGACAATAAACTAATTTACTCTCTGGAAACAAGCAAGGAATTCCGATCAAGGGTCCTAAGGCTCAGTAGGATTTAACTTTTCTGCACATGCCTGAAAGAAGAATAAATAATAGTTAGCTACGTGTTATAATATCAACACAATACCGACAAATTGGCATTTAATAAAAAAAGAGTTATTTTATTAGTGCGTTTTATTATCAAACTATTGATAATTCCGGATATATTGTACATAAATAGTAACTATTAAAAGAACATCAAATTCAAGACTTATTGTTTCAATAGATCAGGTTGGGCAGCTTAGATGAGTATTTGTTATGAAAATTTACGAGTGTAGAGAAATTCTTGAAACATGAATTTGAGACATTTTTCATTGTATTGTGTCAAGGAAATTCAAAGTATGTGGGAATTTTAGAGGTAAAAATGATTTCTTTAAATTTAAAGAAAATATCTTGATTGAATTAAACAATATGAATTCTCTAGTGCCATAAAAATTATCACTGGTCTCATCTAAAAACTTTCTGAAGTATTTTAAGGTCTAGTATATGCTTGTATGAATTTTTTTTAAGACATTGTCTTGTGTTATAACTTTCAGTCAGGTGAAAATGGTGACGAGATGGAAAGCTAACCCGGGACTCCTGCATTGATCTCAGAAGTGTTCACCTCTAGACCACCCGTTCGTCTTCCACGATTGTTCACCATTTTCACCCAGACCCAGATTAACATTTTCACCTGGCAAAAAAAAAAATTATCACGTGTAGGTTATCCACGTGTAGGCACACGGAAGATGTATATGAACAAGTCACATGTTAGTCGATCAGTTAGCTATAATTTGTCAATTGAATTCTGAAAAGGAGAAATTCCACTAAATCTGAAGAGAATTGACTTTCAATAGGGCACCTGTTTCTCGTCTCGACTCATAATATTTTTCGTGGGACGCCATCTTCGATTTCAAAATACTGCGCTGGAGAAATGTGGGCGTGGTGGAAAAATCTCGAAGGAGGCAGCTGTAATAGTGGAACACATTAAGAACCTTTATACTGAGAAGCACAAGTCCATCAATCAGCTGTAGTGCAGGCCTCAGCGTTTGGTCCCACCTCCCCAGGCGTTTGGAGGTTCTTCTAGCAGCCAGAGTGAACCACAAGTGAAACACTTTAGCATCCGTAAGCATTGAGAAGGTTTGTACACTTCGGTTTTGGAAGATACCTCAGTATAATGCTCTCCCTTTGAAGAAAACATGTTGAATTTTCTGACTGATAGGCATGGTTACTGCTATCAAGTGCTCATTAACAAATAATTATCAAATTATTCAAGTCCTATTAATTATGTAAATAATCATTTTAAATGCCATTGAAAAAACGAAAGATTAGAGTTTTTTGTTTTTGTTCAGGTTTATGTGGGGTTAAAACAGAACGAAAGTTATTGTCAACCGAAAAAATATTTACTGTACCAAAGCGGATTTCAATAACTTATGTTATCACCCGCAGTGGCCTACAATCATGAAACAGGAATAAATGTAGCTACAGGTAAAATAACCTTTCAGCAAATTTACTATACAAAAACTATGTTACAAATAAAGAGGAATAGTGTGTTGGAGTTAATAATATTCAGATATGTTTTAGATAATATCAGATATTATTAACTCAAACATACTTCAACTCTTAATTTTTAATATATCTTTGTCTTATTATTTAGATCATTCTACCATTTTATCGAATAGGTTGTCGAAAGACGTATCAGCAAAATAAAAATTATTTCGGTTGACAAAACCTTTCATTCTAGTTTAAGTTGAAACCGAATACACCAGCATCATACTATTATAATTATGTAGGGTTGCAAGATGGACGCGGCCCACCGAAAAATACCTCCCTATTCTCCAGTACCACCCCGCGGAACCGTCGCAGAACAGGGTA
This sequence comes from Laupala kohalensis, assembly GCA_002313205.1. Classification (NCBI taxonomy): domain Eukaryota; kingdom Metazoa; phylum Arthropoda; class Insecta; order Orthoptera; family Trigonidiidae; genus Laupala; species Laupala kohalensis. Next base: position 488,060 of record NNCF01126509.1, read on the forward strand.
CTTCACGGGGAGGGGGGGGGGCAATTAGCTACTCGCCTGCTTTCTCAACAACTTGGAAATCTCCTTTTGCTTGTTTCTCCTTAAAAGGAGAAAAGGAGCTTCTCGATAATGATTCCAACATACGTTGTCACTGCATTCCACTAATCGATAGATGAAATCACGGCATCCGGATAGAGATCCTGATCGGTTATCTGCTCCAGCTATGTCACAGTTGTAGGACACTAGGTTGTTTGCGAAGAAAATTTGATTGATTTCCTTCGTATGAGGCATGCAAATTCTGATTGATTTTTTTTTCGGGACGTGTATTAAATGCTGTAGGTGAACATTATATGCAGTAAAAAGAAAGATAGTGATTTAAGTGCCAAATTTTCTTCCTTTTCAAGATGGATATTTTCTCTAAACTGGCATACCTGGGAATTTTTTCCCTTTCTGTAGTACTTTTACTATTTGAAGTGAACTGGATAGTTAAAACAGAATAGCGTTTGTAGTATGTATAACTTACAGTCAGATATAAAATGACGACCCAGAAGTCGAACCTGGGATCAACTGCTCCGATGACAAGGGAACTGACCATCTGTTCGTTTCCCACACTGTACAATAAAAGTTATTTCCATCTGTAATTTACTCTTTTATTTGTTTTATTTATTTATCTTAACCACATCTAGATTCGGAGAAGTTCTGATTAATATTTGGACCTTGCAATTGGTTTTTAGTATTTGATGTACTTTTGCCAGCCTAGTGTTTAGAGATTGTATACAAATTTGAAGTTTTCTAGTACCAAAGGTCTTTTATTATTACTTACTTTCGAATAGTTTGATATTTTCATTATTTTTTTTAATAAAAAGCCGTAAAACTTTATAATTTTATTTTCTAATGTTGATAGAATAATACCGCGAAATTCTCTGCCCCCGTGACATAGGGTACGATGTTTGGGGAACCATGAAAATTCGGACTGTCGAGAAATTGAAATACAGGGAAGTGACAAACATGTTAAGTAGGAGTGGACTGAACTGAAAATCTCAACCACTTATCGGAATGTAATATCATATGTGTCTTAGCATTACTCAAAGGAAGAGATGTTTTTGACCCCCTCCCGGATGAGGTTTTCTGCTGGGGTTTCCCTCACCATTGTCGATTCAGAAGCCAACATCCCCTTGCAACTCAACATATCTCTTCTCCAGTTCCCTTGATTCATATGGATGGGTAGCCCTGATGATCCGAATTTCTCTAAAAAGTAAAATAATAGAGAATTATCTGGGAACACACTTCAATATCGAAGATGCATAACCCCCTTATTGGAATGATTTAAAAAAAAAAAAAAAATTGCAGTGTGTACGTACTTTGCGGCATAGAATAACTGTATGGACATTCTCATACTCAAGCTCTGTAGAAAACATATCGTCTACAACAATTCAGAGAGAAGAAACGCGGCAGAGAAGTGGGGAAGTGGGGGGAACGCAAACTTCGAGAAGGGGGCGGGCGTCCATCAGGCGACGTCTAATGAACGCGCTTTGATTCTGTGGGTGGAAAACCAGAAAGCATGATTCTACCTGGGGATGCGGATCCTATGTAATTATTTTCACATTACACCCTATAGCTCTAATCAATTTTTGTCCGCTCCGTCTGTTCTCTTCGCTTCGTTTTCGTCTTTGTTGGCGTCGCTTTCGTTTTTTGGTCTGCGAGCGTTATCCGTTGATTTTGATGGAGCGAACCTTGTCTTGAGAGGAGGTCACTCCTCTTAGTACAGACCGTTGAGGAACGCCATGGGTTTTTTACATTGTTCCTTACCATCAGACGTTGAAGGTTTAACCCTAGATGACTAGACGTACTTGGAACGGCGGGGAAGACTAGACGTTCGTAAAAATTACNTTTTCGGAGAAAAGCGACTGAGAATCTGTGAAACTTCACCTCGGTAATAGTGGTAACATTAACATAGGTAACTATCGCAAAACCTACGAGTAAAATAAGACGCCGTATTAAATAGATGTTTGTTCACATTATGACGCGACAATGAAAAGACCTTCGTAACAATTACAAGTAAGAATGGCGAAGCCGCGAAATAATGCGACGTGACTTACTAGAGACAAACTATCTCGGGGAAGCACTTGATCCATATCCCCTTGTTCCAACGTGTCAATCAGTTATCACCCGTCAACTGAAAGTAGTAAAAAGAATTACGAACGTCTTATGAAATTGAATCTCTTCAAATCCGCGGTTAAAAACTACCTCCTGCACCAGTGCTTCTACAATGTAAAAGAATTTATTGATTTTAATAGAAGTTAAATTCGTCATGTACTTTACCACNCATAACAATTTCAAGAACTATTTTCTTGCATGATTGTGTTGTCTTATGGCTCATATTAATTTAGTTTTGTGTGTACTCAACTTTGGCACGGTTGTGTACATTANATGTACTTTACCACGCCATTGCTGTAGTACTTTTTAAATAACTCATAACAATTTCAAGAACAATTTTCTTGCATGATTGTGTTGTCTTATGGCTCATATTAATTTAGTTTTGTGTGTACTCAACTTTGGCACGGTTGTGTACATTAATTCTGTAGCCCCATCCAGGCCCGGGTTTTGCTCCGGTTTTCCTTTGGGTAGAGGCGGATTTCTTATACAGGTTCTCTAGGCTTTTGTGTAGGGGCGTGTTTATTCGAACAATAAATCGTGAATTTAGTGTTATTTCAATTCTGATGATTTTTAAACACTATACTCAGAATAATCTACAGTTCGATAATAATTTGTATATGTAAATTTTTTGCGTTAAATTACAAACATATTGACATTGTATTAGTATTATAACTCGCAGCTAACTTTTTATCTTATCTAGGAATTTTTGCTGAAATTTTTGAATCCTCCTCTGCCTTAGGACCCTTGATTGATGGGATGGTCCCTTGCTTGCTTCCGGAGAGTAAATTAGTTTATATTCCTCCACGTGGTCATACGCAGTTTGTACTGTTTATATATATATATATTGATATGATTTCTTCCGAAAAGAAACGAAAAATGTTTTTTAGACGACAGTATGAGGAGTTGTGAATCAACCCCCCATGAGTCACATACTGGGAATGCTTTCACCAAAATATTCAGCCAAAATAACATTATGTAACTTAACTAGTTGAATAAGTGATTTGAGAGGCATTTTTCTCTTATACTGAAATATCCTTAAATGAAACATCATTTGTACTTCGAATTTTATAAAAATATTTTGCAAATGATAATATACAACTTTTAGAACCCGTGTAGCATTTGTGTGTAGTATAAAAATAATATAAATATTTATTTTTCCAAAGTATTGGTATTACGTTAGACATTCATATCTTAATTATTGATTCATTTTTATGAATAACTCATTACGTAATCACGAATAATACAGGCTCAACGATTTGATAAATTTTGGAAGTTATCGGACGATTTACATATGGACATAACAATATAAATCTTGTAAATCAGGTTCAGAAAAAATCTTGACCTTCAGTGAAAAATTTGTTTGTTCGGAAAGAGAAGATGTAACCTTCACCGGGAACTCCTACCGTTCTCAACTCTGAAAATAGTGGGAGGAACCTTTCAACATTTGAAGACGAGTAGGGCGTCAGAGATACGTTCTTGTTTTCTGGTAATAGATGACAGCAGAAAACCTTTTTCGTTGGTGAAATATGGAAGATCACCGAGAGTAGCAATTAAAAGGTTTTTGTTGCTCATTCGTCGAAGTGTAGTGGAGTTTGGACTTCAGACGTTTCTTGACGTTCATTTCGTGTCCTGGGAAAACTCTTTGTTACACTATACCTTTTTAAGGCTTTTTTTTTGTTTCCTGTTATTAATGAACTGTTAAGACCATTCCAAAATGAAATTACAGTAGCGTTTAGGTTAATGTGGTAAATGAAGTATTACCGTTCGTAACGATGCCAGCATTAATAAATTAATGTTGGGATTTGAGAAATTAGAAGAAGAGTAAATTTTTGATCAAATTTTAGAATAAAATGCCATGATAACTCTCTATGAGATGGTGGATGAAAAGATAACTCGGAGATGCTTCGGAAGTGCCAGGTTTTGTCACTCCAGTGTGACATTCCTGCTCTGATCGTGAAGGAAACGAATCAGTTTCTTAAGATTTGTGTTTGATAATAATAATAATACTACTAATAATAATAACAACTCATTTATTGTCAAAAAGTTGTTACAAACTGCGTATGATCACGTAAAGGCAATAAACTAATTTACTCTCCGGAAGCAAGCAAGGGACCATCCCTCCAATTCCGATCAAGGTCCTGAGGCAGAGGGGGATTTAACATTTCATCTTACTTCTAAGAAAATAATAAAAATGTAGTTAGTTACGTGTTATAATATCAACAGAATACCTCCAAATTTGTAATAATACATTTTAATTCGAGGTCAAATATTATACTAGTATTAATGAGATATATTTATATTCATCCCTTACGATATAATACGAAAGAATTGGAAAATAGAACCACACGCCATTCCATTCATCAAACCAAACCAATTGTCATGTGATTACGTAGACGTGAGTTAACTCGTAGATTTATATAAGACCTGAAGAAGGAAAAATATTCGAAGCGCCGACAATTAAAAATAATTTTTGCTTACCCTAATACATCTCATTAAATCCATTTCATTTCGTTGCCAATAATTACTCATGTGGTTTTCAAACCAAAGAAGTTCTGACTCCTTCACCTACGTCATTTCATGTATGCGAATCCCGCCCATGCATAGAGATCGGAGTGTGATGCAAGGCGGACAATACGGCGCTCAATAAGCAGGTCTCATTTGCATAGTCGACGCTCAATTTAGAAATATCCTCCCCCCCCCCGCCCCAGCCAACTCGTCTAGCTCTCACGCACGGACTCAACACGAAATGCGATTGGGGAATTAATTCGAGAATTGCTATCATTCGGTCTACGTAAATATCGACTCACAGATCTTCATTCGTGTGGTGGGTTTTGTAATGACCGGCTCAACAAGAAAATGAATTCCATTAATATTCTGTAGGGTAATAGGAACAATTACTTTTATTTAACAGGACTATTTTGTTGACCGGATTCAATGCAGATACTTCTTCCCTCCATCTTCGTGGTGAGACACGTCAGAGCAGTTATTTGTTAGTACTCAAGTAGTCAAGTAACAGTCCATTCAAATAAACGAATCAATCAGATTTCTTGACGTTTATTTTTAAATGCAGTTACCTCGGAAAGGTGCAACATTAAAAATTTGATATCACTTTTTATGTGATTTGCGTATTAATGTAATGTTAATAAGTCAGGGCTGATGGTGTAATACTGATATAATTATAAATTAGAATATAAACAAAGCAACGCGAAGTTTATTGTGAGTAGAAATACTCAGTTAACGTACAAATATTTCTTTACAATTTTAGCAGAGCAAATACAACTATATCACTAACCCAAGACCATCAGTCAACAACATACGCAGTCTTTCTGATGAGATATCACAATACTGCTTTATATTCCTTTGGACTCAGACGTTTCTAGAATGTTCCCGTTAAATTTTTACCGGTAATGTTTTTTGTTAATTAGATTTTTAATTCTGGTCGCATCTTCTGTGATCATTTGTCGAATCCTCAAGATGCTATCAACTCGCACTATCAATTATTGCAATCAACTGGTGTTGGTGGTTTAAATTATTTGTGTAATTCTCCCCAACGTGATAAATAATATTTCTCTTAGAATTTAATGAATTGATTTTACTTGGAAATATTAATTCGAATTATCTATCGTACTATTGTTGTGGTCTGTATTAATAGTTTCTGACATCACTAATTGGTATGATTCGAAGCTTTAGGAGACGAAGAAAATGTAGTTGGATTAACTATTACTTTTGTTTCACACGAGATAATATTGTAAACTAAATTAATAAATACAATATTTTAGGTAGATTCAAAAGCGTTTTAAGTTTACCAAAAATGGTGTTTTTGTTATTAATTTAGTGAAAATCGAAATGGTTGAAGAAATTAATATTGTAAAACTCAACATCATATCGATGTGATTCCTGAAGCTGTTCCCATTTATTCTGAAGAAATGTAGAATTTATCTTGAATGAAACTTCCTCATTCTCTCTGAGCTTGTTCGTTCTCTCATCTAGAAATTCACTTTGTCAGTGCTATTGACAAGGACAAGATATTGCCACGAGTGTGGGATTCCGCAATAGGGATGGTGGGAGTTACAAGGAAACGGATGAATATGTCATTTAAATATTATTTCTTTACGAAGAACATTCTTGCACGCAAGTTCAGGGTAAAATACACTTGCGTCTTCATTCGTTTTCTCGAAGTCATTATTGCTTATTTTTACCACACGTACAGCAGGAGGTTTACAGATGATGGCGGATGCATCGGGGAAGTTTTATCTTTAATGATATTTTATTTCCTAATATTCAAACATTGAAACTTTCAACATTTATGTAATCTGCCAGGAATATGTTCATTTAGTTTATACAATATAGAAATTGCGATAAATTACTCGGTTAATATCTTTCTGAAGTAAAATATCACCCTAAGCGAGTAGATCTTAAGTATGACATTTTTCTCCTTTTTGTGGTGATATCACTCAATGATGCCGCAACAGAATCAAACACAACTGTTATACAATGTTTCATGCACTCGTTCTTTTAATTTATTTTCTTTTTTAATAAATCATATATTTTATCTAACCATTATTTAAAATACTCTCTCTCTCTCTACGTATACTATGAATCACTCTTTACAGTTTTAAATGGAAACAAAAAATATGATATCCTATTTTTTTAATCTTTTAGATCTAAAAACATAAGATTGTGAGTTTTATCTCAGATACAGCAATAATGGGAAGAGATCAAGAGATATATTTAAAAAAATAATTTACTTTCTTATGAGCTAATATCTGTTTCATCTATTCTACCTACACATCGTGGAGAAAGAGATAAAAAATTTCCATTATCGACTGCTGCACTCTTCATAATTTTAATGTTGCCATATTTTAGGTGACAAAACAGACAACGGATTCAAAACAGACTTTATTACAAATTCACAATACTAATAACTTTTTAAAAAAATTAGAAACACGACGATTCTGTAGTGTCATGGTTTAAGTAGTTGACAGTTGAGCTCTGCTCTTTGAAATTTTAGTTGCGAATTGTTTGACACCTGATGATGACCCTTATCCGGGTTGAAACGTCCTGTTTTGTAACTGTCCTTTACTGTTGTCATTAGTTGTGTGAACTTGTAATAATCACTGTTTTGAATCTGTTGTATTTTTGTCTACTAATATATGGTCGACATTAATAATATATTAGAAACGCAGTTTTTGCATATTATTATTATTATTATTATTATTATTATTTGGTAATTGTGGAATGCTTAAACGTTATCAAAGAATGATAAATTATAAGGCATTCAAGTGTTGCCCATGTTTGTATTGCCTCCTATCCAACCCTCTTTCACTTGGAATAAAATGACCACCGTTCGGCACCCTCAGCGCACTTGACAAAACAGTCCTTCATACCCAGATTCGTTATTTTGTCGGCTTACTCACTCTGTTTTTGTTTTCCTTCATTCATACTTTCTGTCTTTATTTTATTTTACAATTTAATTTCATACTACTTCCTATTTTTCATTTCAATACATTTTTTCTTATTATTATTATGTTATTCTTTCATTATATATTTTTCCAGCGGATGCTACTAATAATGTAGCCGAAAATCGTGGAAAACCGTGGAAAATCATGGCATGAAAAGAAAAACATGGGCAACAATATAACGCCTTATAATTTATGCCTAGTTTCTTTATTCCCTAGTTTCTCATGTTCGATTTCATTCTGGCAGCATTTGTACGTGAGGTATCGCGCATCCAAATAATGAGGTCTGTTCTCAAAGTTGCACCACTTCACATCAAAGGTAGAAGTACGTAATATAACTTTAATGCACATTCTTGCCCGTAACACAGAGATGCACGCGTTTGAGATAATTAATATCCTCCTTTCTTTCACAACCTCTTTCATCGAGTTATCGTATTGCTCGTAAATACGCGGAGTTCAAAGCGAGTTTGAGTATTTCAAAGCCAGCTGAAGTATTTGAAGAGCTGTCTGAGCGAACGTTAATCACGAGTGTCTGAATCGCCGCATACGCGCTTCTCAAGCTGCTCCAAAGTTATAGATTGCCACAACCTTCTTCAAATCGATATAGTCCTTTGATTATTATTATTATTAATTCATTCTGACTTCGGTTGAATTAAATATAAGGGATGCAAAAATTATTATTTTTACACCACCTGACCTCTCCATACTTTTACCTGTAAGTTTACGATTAGGCAACCCAGTAATTAGGTAAAGGTAGCCCAACCTTACCCCCTACTCCTTTAGAGCAAAAAAAATTATTGCTTTTTTTGGAAAGTGTGGGGACAGATATTTGTATACTGACTTATTTGTACATTTCTCGTAGTTTTATTTCATCTGTGACATTTAATCATGTCGTATTTTAGCCTCTTAAACATACTCCGTTTCGTGACACCTCGGCTATAATGTCCCCTACTCTGCCGCAGCACAGTGTCAACATCAGAAACATCCACTCGCCTGAAAATACATAACGTACTCTATGAACAGCCCCTAATGTTGACCTTTTTGTATTTATCAGGACGCTTATCCAACAAAATTGTGTGTTTTAACTTTTTAAGTTTTTAACTGTGAGTTTTCAATTACATCTTTCATTTGCCAAAGTGCTTTTTAAATCGCGAGTATACAATTCGAAAATTAATTGAAATATTTTTTTTTCCTGGTGCAGTATCAAGTGCAGATGTTTAAACACATGCAGTATTTGTGTCTGAATATATTCACTTTGCTATTCTTTAATGAAATATGCTATTAATAGGTTTTCTAGGGGACTTCAAATACTATTTTATCTTAACATTTTACATATAATGAAACAGATTTTTTTTTAATCCAAATATTTGAAACACATGTTTAAGTGATGTACGTATGAAACAACTATTTGACCAGTACGATCCTTAAAGGGGTTTTTTATTCGTGTTTTTTTTTAGAATTCGCATAATTTTCAAGATCAAGAAACTTCACCATTAAGCATCGACTGTGAGCCTATGTATATCTAGGGAAAGTCTTTGAACACGGAAGGATGTAATATAACCGAACCCCTCAATACGTTGACCGTAATCAAGCGTACGTCCAGTCTACTGAACTGAGTACGCAGCCGAAGTCCGCTCAACGCGTCCGATACCATCATTATCCCAACCACTCACAGACAGGAAATGTCAATCTCCATCTTAAACGTATTATATCCGTACTGAAAGAAACGGACAGAAAACAACACACAAACGGCCTTCTGCGACCAAAGACGTCCAGTCTGAAGATGTCACACTTCCCATCCGAGGTTACATTGTCGTGAACGCGTGAAAGGAACTGAATGAGCTCCACTTCCTTTTTTTTTATTCGTCTTCGACTGCTTTTTTTTTTTTTTTTTTTTTNTTTGTTACGAGATTGAGTATTCAGATGAACACACGCAAGCCTCTCGTCTTTTTGTCATCGCATTGTGGGTATTGTGGGTCATCGTATTGACACGAAGGGAGCGAGAACAGGTCGTAAATCAAGAGATGTTCGGCTGGCAAGAAAAATATCAACTTTTTGAACGCGTATTTGGTGGGTGGGCGGTGAGGTATCGTTTCCCTTTGTGGGTCCGGAGGCGTCTGCAGCTGCAGCGGGTGTTTATCGCGTTCCTTTAGCACTCTGGTGACGTGAAAGATATTCAAAGACGGGAGTCGAGAAGAGAGCGGTTAAAGCGAAGAGCCAGGGGTTCATTTGCATGAGATATGATTTGGGGTGGAGACGTTGATGCGCCTCGACTCAGAAAGCCAACAATTATGTATTGTTCTTCCAATAATGCACTAGATGAACGATGGTCGTGTATGTCTCGCAATGGATATTTTCTTCCGATAGATATGTGACGTATCCGTAAAGTGGTGTCGAAAGATCTGCAAGTGGGTTTCTGAAATAGTATCTCCTGTTACCTCTCCTGGGGTTGTCATTTTTTTTATGTCAATTCATTGTAAAAACCTATATACCTCTATTTTCACTCTCAACTTCCGAGTACCTACTCGTGGAGGAGTGTTTGCAACGTCAACAGCAAGGTGAAAATTGCCACGGACCGGGATTCCAACCCGGGACATCCTGCTCTGGCGGCAGGTGTGCAATCCACTGCACATCTGTGACCAGGGCAGGAGGTCCAGGGAGCGAGTCGCGGTCCGTCGCAATTTTCATCAGGCTATTGACGCTATAATCAATTTCCCCTACACCTAACCTTATTGTTCTTGGACTTTATTGATTGCTCTGTATTGTCAACCATATTTACAACATCCTTAACAGATCTGACACGTTTATTTCTACGCCGTATAATTCTTGGGGTGCTAGCACACTAATGTGCACCAGAAACTTTGGTGCATATCTATACCCCATTATACGTTGAAGCGGAATATCACTTACCCAGGTCTATTAGACTTATTAATTAATCTTTTACAATAAAAATACACTGTTTCTAAGAAAGTTTAGAAATCAAAGCAAAAATACAAGCAGAGGTCAAATGTTTCGGTCTGAGCAACCTTAATGGCATTCACACAGGATAGCACATGGTACTTTCTTTGAGGAGATATTGTTACTACCACGCCCGGGCCTCGAAATAGATCCGGTACTCGTTTTACTGCCGACTGAGTGGGTCGGGGAGACAGTCATTGCGTATGAGTGAAATCATCTTTCAACTTCTCCGAGCTTGAAAACACCATCCAGCCAGGAAAACTTGGAGTTGAAATAAATACAGAACAGAACAAATTTTGAATGAACTGAGTTTCGTGAGGATCGCTGCCACCAGATTCCAATAACCTCATTCTGTATATTCACCAAAACACCTGCATGTCTAAATATTGTATCCCTGATGACAACATAAGGGAGTAAAATTGGAGAACATTCCTACGTGTGTCAGTATGAAAGAAAGGCGTGACGCGGGGCGTAGCTCTCGCGCGGGTGGTCACGGGACGCGCATTGTTTCCGCCCACACCCGCTCACAACGGGTGCTGCATCTGTCTCATGCGGGGGAGGAGGAAGGAAGGAAGGAAGGAAAGAAGGAAAGGAAGAAGAGCGGAAGGTGGTACGAGCCATGGAGGATAAAAGGAATGGAGAATAACGCCAATCATATTGATGTAATAATAATTTATTAGTGTGCTAGTGAGCAATACTCGGTGGCAGATAGAAAACAATACATACATAATACAATAATACAAAGTTAAAATCAAATCATCAATATCTTTAAAAATATCTGTAAAATACACACACAAATGGAATAAAATACTTAGAAAATTATTACATATGGTTACAACGATAAAGAAATTAGATTTAAGAAATTAAGTATCTACATGAGGTTCATATGTGCGTATATTCACATACATACACAAAGATATTTTCACTTACAGTTACAGAAACACACTCATGCGTACAAACATGCTCAATATACACACACACATATGTCATTACTCCTCTTATACCCCTTGCGTAAAAGTAATTGCTATAACATAAATAAAAGAAATGAATAACTATAAAAAATGAAACCAAAACAGTGTTGCTGAGACCCATTTTATTAACTAATTTTTTTATCACGCTTATATCATCACTTGCAGCTCTATATATTCCTGTAACTTCTAGAGTTTTACCTGAATAAACTTCAATTTCAACAGATATTAATTCGTGAACTTCATCTACCATAAAGAGCTTTAAGAGCATGAAAAACGTTCTTTTTTACGCAAATAAAAACTTATCCTCCACGACTCACACGATCGCGTCTGAAAACTGAAAAATCTGAACGAAATGTTTTTGCATTTTTCACGTCCTCCGATAGCCATGACTCCGTACCAATGATAATGACAACAAAATAATAATGAAAGACACCTACGTCCAGTGGCTTAGCGAAGGAGGGTGTCCTGGGTGCCCCATGCTCCCCTATTCCGAAATTAAAGATATTTTGACCTATTTTGGGATAAATTACGTAAAACAATAAGAAACATAAGATTATAAAATAAACCACAATTATTATTCTTTATATTACACTTTCCTAAATTTCAGTACGGACTATTGTTGGATCGAAGAGTTGTTAAAAATATAACGAATAATTACACATATTTTCTTCTAAAAATACTTTCTGTAAGTGTTTAAGCATCATTTAATAGCTTAAATATTGTCATATATTTTCAAAAAAATTACAGGGGAGGACCCCCAGGGTTCCCGTAGTATGGACACCCCACAAGATAAATTACTGGATTCTCCTTCGTACGACAAACCCTGAAAAGCCATTAATAATATTATTATTAATTTAAAATTTTGTCTGATTGCAATAGTTACGATTAGTTATTGGGAAAAATAAGTTATTGAAAGTAAGAGTTTGTACGAAACTTTATAGTGAAACCAGTACGCAATTTTAACTTTTTTCGCGAACGGATATTCACGCGGTTTAGAAGAAATAATAATTAGTTCTCTGAATATCGAGGTCGTCAATGGAGGAGGGTAGGGCATGTTGAATAAAAATATCACAAACTAATTTTATTTTATCAACTGAAATTCTTCGTGAATGTGGTAAACGAGCACCTAAGAGAAGACATATTCAAACTCAAGGGAGACGCTGTTCTATTGGGGTAAAGATTTAAAAAAAGTAATTCACTAAATGTATGTTCTTGGATAAAGAAAAGACGGTTGATGAATCTATAAGACACTTTTTTTAGATAAGTAAATATTAATATAACAATGATAGTTGTAGGATTTTTGTAGCACTACTCTCCAAACAAGCTGTTAAAGTACGGGTGACATGAAAAAATACGTTGGTATTATGAAGTGCCGAAATGCTCTAATCTAATCAGCTACAACTGAGTTCAAAATTCTTATGAAAATCATTGAGGTTACGGTTTTTAAACAATTCTGAGTTGTTGTTTTTTCAATCATGTTGTTGTAGAAATGGCAGTTAATCTACCACTTAACTCCTCTTGGTTCATTTCATTTGCGACACCGAAAGTTACTCTCCTAATTGCTATGGAGTTGTGTTCTTCCAACGCCTTGACAGGTGGCGCACTCAGTCGGTCGCTCCTGGAGAACACATCTGTAGGAATCCAGGCATGGCCCAACTGCAATGTGCGCCGGGAGGAACATCATCCTACGTGTCATTGTTACTTTAAAGATTCTTTTAATCCCGTTTGACCATTTCTTCAATCCGTTATTACGCAATACCCATCTATATCATGGTGCTTGCATTGTATAATTATATCATTCAGGTACAATTATCGAGGAATTTCTGGGATGTTTCTCCTCTTACTGTTTTAGCTTTCATTGATTCTACAATGCCACGCAATTTATAACCTTCACGTCTCCATTCATTTTATAGCCAGTTTATTATTTTCCGATTATTGTTATTTTTTAACCAAATTTCAGAAATGTCTGTGCCCCGAATTTATGAAATGCTTCCGCCTCAACGCCCTGAATAAAATTTCTTCAAAAATATTCAATCGCAACTTTCACAACATGTGCTGAAAAAAATCATTAATGTCTAACTAACACAACATAAGTAGTGATCACTCTTTTTATTTCCGTATTAATTGTCAAAGAGTAATTTTAAAAAATATCTCCATATTTTTATTAGACTATATTATGACGAATTGACCTGGTACAGTTTATGAGTGCAGTTTTTTTCATAACTAAAGTTATAGAACAACTGACATTGAATAATTATAACAATTTCGGAAATAAGCTCTTTATATATTATATTATATTATAAATATATATTAACACGAGCCCACGAATAGTGCATAAACAAATGAAGATTTTTTGTTTTACAATTACTTTTTCAGGCTGCGTACAAAAATGATAATGTGATCAAACTTTAAAGATATTTTCTCCACGCTGGGAGCCTACTTAGATTAGAGCATGTATTAAAAATAAAACGATGAGGTTAAAACAATGCTTTCTGTAGGTAATACTTCCTTTCCAGATGATAATGAATCTTGACTCCTTTTCCCTCGTCTGTACGGGTCGGAGATGAGGATGATATGATGCCTATTTTAGATATGACGGAGTTACAAGGATGCCGGATGCCCTTCCTGACGCATCTCCCTGAGGCGGGTGATGATTGAATGACATGAGGGTGAATGATGATGAGTGAAAGTTGTGGTCGAATTTGTGTGTTTCCAGATTAACATACAAAAAAAAAATATATTTTTTTTATCATGCCATAATTATTGTGGCTAGCGAATCTGTAGGTAGTAAATATACTTTCAACTATTCACTCAGGACAATATTAAAACTCAGGATCATAAGTAAAGTTTAAAAAAATACAGTCGAACACAACTTGAGGAAATGCAATTTATTTCTTTGTTTGAAAGGAGTGAATTGAAATGTGAAGAGACTTTTATTTTTTCCTCACGCACTCTGCGTTCGAACGTCGTTCCTCAATTGCTCCTCTTGTATCGCCTTGGTCCATGTGCCGCGTCATGTTCTTTCTAAAAACGTATGACAGCAGCCCCTCACAGGAGTTCAAAGCCCCGATGCTGTCATTGACAGATGCGCGATGTCTTGACGGATGAAGGTCTTTGAACGGCTCTCCGCTACACGAGAAACAGATGAAAGTCATATGGATACATTTTAGTGACTATGCTTCACGACTCCTGCCTTTAATGTCTTTTTGTCCTGTTTGTTTTCTTCGGTATTTTTTAGTGGCTCTGGATTTGTCCTTTTTGTTTGAAGGAGATGGTTGGTTGGATGTATGCTCCATGGGAACGCAGATGGTTGGTTCACTACGTTCAAAAAGCAATAACAATAATTTATTTGTTCTTCTTATTTATGCTGCAGTGAAACTTCTTTATTTTAGTCCTGCGTTTTGGTTTTCTCACGGCTGTTCGGGGTTTTGTACGCGCTCGAGTCGTGAGTGTATAGTGACGTAGATTCACTGGGCATGAAATTCTAATCGCTTAAGTTAAACCAGCGGAGATGGTCTTTACGTCATTTAGTATTACCGTAATGTTGTTTTTATAGACTCTCGCTGTGAGAGGTTTTCATCCGTGAATCATAAATTTTTTTGTAGGTGACTGAATTTTTGAATGACGTTTGAGATGAAATAATACAATCACACTACAAAAATACAATTCAAATTATTAAATTTGTAATAGTTATTGACATTATTCACGTCTGCAATCGTAATGTAATAGGAATATGTATTATGTAGACAAATACTGTAGGCACCTGACGATGGCAGTAGTCAAGTGCTGAACCGTTGTGATACTAAATAAAAAATTGTCTACTTAGAAGGTTGAAATAAATAATTTAACAATTTATCAAAAAATAATGTATTTGTTATTAAGGTTTAGAATTAAAATACTAAAATGTGTATTGAAAGAAATAATTTCGGATTATCTTATTGTTAATTTTTCTATTGTTGTATTTGTAAATGGGAAATGTAGCGTGCTACTGAAGCTTATACACATGGAGCGGTAGGAGGCAGGAGTTGGGTGGTAGACTATTGTTAGTAGCTGGGTCCGGTTAGGCTAGGCTGGCCCACGTGTAGGGGTTAATAGAAGTATTTAGTAATATGTAGTTAGAGTTATTGATACTAGGAGGAGCTGAATAGAGGAAGGAAGGTTTGTTTCTCAGTAGTCACAGGTATATGAACTGGGACATTAATGTGAAAAGCTACAAATTTTCTGACCCCATCGGGAATCGAACCCGGGATGTAAAGGTGATGAACGACAACACTACCACCTGCGTCACCGGTGGGGCCAATTGTTAATTTGAGTAAAATCTATACACTGCAGCTCGAAGTTAAACATTTCCACATTTCGTTATAAATTGATTTTCCTAGTTTATTTAAAATATTTAAAAATTCTTAATGTTAACCTATGCTGTAAATGGTTTTTAGGGTCCAAAATACATTCCAGGTTGCATTGAAGAAAGCGTACTTTAATGATTTCCCATCTATAACACTTCCTTCCACTCTTTCCAGTAAATCACTCCGTTACCGATTCCTCTGAAGGTTCCTGACCTTTTCTCACCGAACGGATATCCGGTATACTCGAACTTCGATATTTCAGTTGTCGAATGTTTTCACGGCAAAATCAACCGTGAGTCGGTGCTTCCTGTAGCCGCGCCACGTTGGTAGCGCCGCCGGGAAACCCCCATTATGCAACAATGGAGCCTGCCCCCGGACATATCTATTCTATAGAAACTCTTTGGCACGCGAACAAAAGACTAATCACCATATCAAACATCTTCACTTTCTGCCTATCAAGGTCGGCTCAACCTTTACTCCGGTGTGAATAATTTAATTTATTATTGAACACGCTACTTGCGCCGCACAAAAGAGAATGAAATCGTGGGCAAAAAAAAAAAAAGGAGAAAAAAAAATTGAAAGAGAGGTCTGAACGAACGAGTGTACAAAAGAAGGATGAGTGAGAGGGGAAGACTAGTGATTCATTTGAAAACCTTTGCCACTTCTTAATCTTTTTTTGCGTTCGCCTTGGCCATTCAGTGCGTTCTGTAGGATATCTTTGAGTCATTGTATCCTCTATTTTTATATTGAGCTTAATTTTGCAGCGCAAGCTGAATATTGAGTCAAATTTAAAACTGGCAGATCTGTGAGTCAATGTATATTACTGGTAGCACTCGAATTTCTGCTTTAAATGTTTTTCTGGTGAGATTTCACAAATTCGAAACGCATTTAAAATTAATTTATAAACCATCCACGAAAGTTTAATTATTTTAAACTCTTGTGTTAATTAGTTACTGAACCATCCTTGTATTCACGGAATAGTTAACACGGTGTAGGTATATCGCCGTAAAATGATAATGGTACGAGCACTTTTATCTGAAGATGTGGGTTTAATTTGATTCCCACGTAAGACATGGGTGTTCGAGAATGTCATTAAATTCATTATGTCCCCTTTCTACAGCATTATTCATTCTGACGTTAGAATACTTAATCCGAATATTAGAATCACGTGTACAAGAGTATTCTCCGCTCCGGTTTGTACTCACAGGATTCAAGGGCACGACCTTTTTTTCTGACGTCGAAATCGTGTAGTACTCAAATAAATACAGAGAAAAGTATTATTAGAATATTCCAGTTCGAGAAAAATTATATTGTCCAAATATGTACCAGGATATTCATTTATTTCCGTTATTTTACAATTATTTCGTCAAGTTTTTTTACCTTCTCATATACTAAGTTTTGGAAACGTGAAAAAAATTCGAAAGCGAAATTTCGACGGAAATATCCGTTATGGGTATCCCTGATTCAGAAAAAAGTGTTTTTTTGGCATAACGTACGTCCGTCTGTCTGTGCGCAGCGATTCTGATTAAACGGATGAACCAATTTCATTCGCATTTCGAATTTACGGTAGAATTTACTCTAGTTGGAGAAAACTTAGAATTGCCAAATATGTATTGGAATATTTATTTAGTTACGTTATTGTACATTTATTTCACCTGTTTTTTCTCTCTTTCAGGTAGATTGGATTGGCTCTATACCGTAACTTGAATTAAGGTTAGTTGTTCCCGTCTTAATGGAATCATTAACTCGAGGTAACATAAGCGACGACATGACGATTGCGGTTGAAGTTTATATTTTCTCATAAATAACGTGTGCTCTAATTTAATTCTGTATTAATTGCTACTTAAATGCTACGTTTTAACGGATATTCCCCTTTTCCCCCAGAAATAGTATAGTATTTTCCATATAACTGTACTGTTATTTATTCTATTTCTTCACAATTACTATTTTGTATCACGAAGAGAACTAGCATCAAATAGTCTTTCATGTAAAGAAATATAAGACTATAATAGAACACTTCGCGAATGTAATCTATTTATTATGTGAACAATCGTCGATCGAGTTTTGTTTCCTTCGCTTTTATTATAAAGACAACTGAAACTCACGAAGGAAATGGCTTTTTTACGCTTGTTTGGTGACAATTATTATCCTTAAAACCACTACAAAAGTGTTTGTAAGTGTTCGGAACGAGCGTGTTAAATTCTTGTGTTGCCTTAACAAATGGAAACTACAAATGATGACCGACTACATCAACTATTTCTGAGAAGCGCGTGTTTGACCTGGAGGTCGTTTCGTGAACGGTCGCCGAGTCTCTGTTTCCTGTAACGAACAACAAATACTGCAAGAGCTAATGCACTGTTAAACGAGTATGCGCTTCGCCAGTGGATGGTGTATCACATGTGGGAAACTACCACCAATGACTCTCTCATTGGCTTGATTAAAAATAACTCCCCATTATTTTCAAGTTTTAATTACGTTTATTTAGCGAGATAATGACATCCTTCTTTATATACCTGTTTCTTTAAAGTTTCCATGACGACTTTTTTTAACGCGTGTTTACTAAAAACATGTTACTTTCCAGCGAGTAAACAGATAGTCTGTGGACTCTTGTGCTCTGAGAAAGGGGTGTATACTCTGAACATGAGTAACCCTTGTAAAGAGGACAAATTTTGTGGTTTTATTGAAGCATGAACCGGGATGAAAATTTGTTGAGATTACACTTCCCACGATCAGCTTACGAGAGCATTTCATAGGGTCATGTGCATGAAGTTAGCTAAAGTTACTATGCTGTATAATACAATAATATTTTATAATACGATGACTATCCAGATGTCACGCAGTGGTTTCCGCGCTACTGGGAAATGTGACCATTTCGTAGTCATCGGTAATGAGTTTTGTGCATTGCTTCAGTGTAAGACATTCCACAGAACAGCCAGATGTCATGATCCCAGCGAATGTATCTCAGAAGGGAAGGTACTCTGGTGTTTCGTTCACAAACGAAAACCGCTTCAAAATAACAATTAATTGCCTGTATAATAATTTTGTAAATCTCTTTCACAAAATTGACAATTATGCCATTCGATCCCTGTATATCACGTCTCGGCAAAATCCCACCGTACGGTTACGAGATAGCCGATTTAATCTTACAATCATTGCTCGTATTGCCTAAACAGGTGGCCACAAAAATATAAAAATGTTCGGAGAGACTCTATACTTACTCCTCCACTGGCGAAGTATTTAATTATAACGGTTTGCAACAGCTAATTAGTGCACAACTGGGCCAGTGTTTAGTAAGGTGTAAGGTGTGACGTGTCCATGAAAATTGATGCGGGATATTTCTAAATCTCGCCATGATTCGTCCGCTCGTCATGAAATATTACTTTATTATTGTCAATATGATAAATAAACATAGGTCTTAAATGAATAAAATATTTACATTCATTATTTCCTCCTTCATGAATTCTCCCCTTGCATGATTTAGAATCGAATTTTCAAAATTCGAATTCTCTCCCATAGTTTTCCCAAAGATTTCTAATATTCCTTTACCAATGATCATTTTAATGATCCATTGTTATATTGCAAGACAATACCAAGTATTTTAATTGATCTTCACCACAAATTAACTGCCGTGGAAAGAAAGTATTTGAATTGCAACTAAAATAACTTTTGTTTGACTGCCACAGTATTCAATGACGCATTGAAATGTTCCAATACTTTTTAGGAACTGTATCACATTATTGAAACCGGTTTCAATATTGTCAATATGTGATTGTTGTGACAAAATTACGCTACTGAAATGATTGTTGTATGCGGAACGAATTGCGAGGAAAAGACTTAATTGTAAAATGGATATATTTTTAAGGTCATTTAAGATAAATATGTTTAATTATTAAGAATAAAAGATGTTATCTATTCTTGTGTCAGATATTATTTTTAACTTAATTCTTGTATATTGAAATCACCTCCCTCCCATTAGGAAAAGAGGAATTTTCTACTTCCGGATAATCGACTTTCTCTAAATTGAAAATCAATCGATCTGGGAGTGCATAGAATCGCACACCTGTTCAGAAAATAGCTCGTCCAGCATCTCTAGAAGTTCCTCCGTTCACCGGAAGTGATCTCCCGGGTCCATTCACCCTGTGACCGGAAGAGGAAGGAGACTGCAGCTGTAGGGCGTGCGGGAAGGAAACGGATCTAGCGGCGGGCGCCACGCGCGTTTATGGCGTCCGTTCCCAGCGCCAAGACTCTACGGATACGCACTGCCTCAGCACGCACGCACGCACGCTCGAGCCCGGGCGTTGGTGATCTCTGGAATTGTACCACCCGCGTAGATCGACGCAGGAATAGAACCAGGATGTCCGCAATCGCGAAACTGGGGAAACGCCTGAAGCAGAAAAAAGTCCCTTTTTAAAGGGATGGGAGAATTTGGAGTTGCCGTGATGTAAACAAATAAGAATTACACTCTCATTCAGTCAAAAAAAATAAATTATAATACATCCACTTGAAATTGAGAATTGACTGTTCAGAATTGATGCATTGAAAACTATTCAAAATATTAAGAATTCAGAATTGAACCAAAACTCCCCTCCTTTCAATCAGGAGTTTCTGTATGTAAGTGTGGTTTTTCGCGATTTTTAAAAAAAAAGGTAGGTAATGGAGCAATGCGGATTCGAATTCAGCGCATCAAAATATAGAAGGGTACACAGATCTAATCTTTGAATGAAACCATTTTATTTTTTAATTTTTGTGTTACTGTTCTCAAACGTGCGTAAGACTATGGCAGGATGGTTGTTGGAATACCAAACTCGCGCCTCGTACAGATCGTATGAGATCGTTGAATGTGAGATTTAGAAACAATTAAAAGATTATACAAAAAAACTGATCAAACCCAAAAGCTTTAGTTCGGTCGTCGACCGTTACAGTATTTCCATACAATTTTGTAGTAACTTGGAATGTGAAGTCCGCATGGCGATAGCGTCTTGAGGGACAAAACCTAACGAGATGCACAAGCCTTCCCTGTAAATCAACCTGGAGACATTTGTCCTCCTCCACCTTCACACCACAGTGAGATCAGGCAAACATTTTGCTATCTACGAATCACAAATCTAACCTTGTATTAGCAACCGAAGCAAGGTAAAGTTAAGATAAATGTGCGTTGAAATGTATGTCACGTTTGGAATAATCGAGAATAAGTTCCGGTCAATGGGAATATCTCGTTTGGAATTTTCTCTGTTTATTTGTTTTAGTCGTCGTGGTTCTGTAGTGTACGAACTCCAGGTTCGTTGACATTCCATGGTGTCATGTTTCTAATCGTGGTCGATAAAACTATTTATGATCCACACACACAAATATTTCACATTTAAGTTAATAGTGATTATTATATCTGAGTCTTCCGGTAATAATCAGGTAACAGCATTTTCTTTATAAAAAAAGAGATAATATGACCAAAGTGTTTCTTTTTTGCTAAGTGAAAATTTATTTATATACTCTAAAAAACAGTAATAACAAGTTAAGGTTATGTTTAGGAATAAACAGGTAACTCCAATAGATATTTTCAAGCAAGTTACTCGTATTTATGAGGACAAACTTAATAATTTAGATAGAATAAAATAATCAAAACTCGGTGAATTTAAGGTAACCAGGTTACTATTTATTCTTCATACTTCACGTAAAAAAAACATCAATTTGAAAAAATTTTGTGTAAGAACATAGTTTTTCATATTTGCTATGAAGCATTACAATAGCATATTATATACAGTAAATGTGAAGGTAATAACAGAAAAGCACTTTAAACGATCTTTACCCGAAAAAACAAATAGTACACAGAATTGGTTATTAATGAAAGTCTCAGATATAAACTGACTACTCTTTTGTTGGAAAACGTTTGAAGCTATAACGGAAAACTACATTTGATGGGAATTTTAACAGAATTACCTGTATTATAGTGTACTCACCTTTGATGACGTTGGTTCGAACCCAGATTATTCAAGTACTGATTGTTGCGGTGGGCAATGAAGGTGTGTGCGTTTTATTTTTCGAGATATTTTTATTATTTTCAAGTGAAAATAAAAAAAACATTCTGTATACATTTAACATTTTTCGTATCTTATTCAACCCTACTCACGTCAGTTCTCAAATTTTGACATCATTCTTGAATTCCCAAAGTCATTTGTTATTTCTTTCTTTCAAAATTCAGTTATTACGACAATGGTGGAACAAAACAGGTATGATAAACTAAACAGAGAACCAGGAAAATGAAAAACGACTGTCGGCAATATGTTTGCCGAGAATATACACAATATCAATTGTTATTATTTTCATACTCTTTTAAAATGTTACGTAGTATTCTGACCACAAAGAACATCAATAACCTTCTCCAGTGTTTTCTCCAACCCTAGATATTATCCACTTGTTTCTGGACCCAGGATACATGCGTGTTTGCATGTCCTGGAACATTTGCCCCTGGAACAGTCCCAAGTGACCACCCATCAACCCCTGAACAAGACGTCTATCAGTCGCCAACCGAGCTATTTGTGTGTGTACCACCCACACACTGCTCACTTGGCATTCCTGTTCTCAACCGTTGTTTAGTTCCGATGGAAGGCTTTAATTAATAGTCTGTATTTCCGCTCTTCTTGATCTTCATATACAGGGAAGTTATTGTGGATATCTGTTGGGTTGAAGCTACCAGAACATAAACGCCAATGAATCATAAATAGAACATAAAAATGTATGATCAAAATGAGCAAAAGTTTCATGTCGTTTTATCAGTGTGCTCTTAATTGCAAAATGGTTGAAGAATTTCGTGTGATTTTCATTACCGTAAGATCCTCCAAATGGCCTTTCGAAACTCAAAATAAATTTTTCTCTTAGTACTAATACTCAAACTGGGTGATATTGATAAGACCCAATTTCGAAAACTGAGCATAATCTTTCAGTTTCATACGAAACATCGTTCTCTTTAACATCTTAAACGTTTTTAATGTACAGTTTCGTAATCTGAAGAAATTCCATGATTCGCTTAAACGTAGGCTTCCGCGGGCGGAGTCAGTATGAACTTGATTGTCCGGGACAAACCGCGTCTTAGTAGATAAAACCACCAACATTTCGGTCATCGTGCTGTGACCTTCTTCAGGGCAATGTCAGAGTTGTACAGATCTAATTCGCTGTCGTACTCTGCCTAGTAGCATCCCTGGTTGTGTTGTAATTAAAATTGGTTCCTCCTTCAATATTAATATTTGCTGTAATGTCAAGTAATTATCAAGTCTTTCAGCTGAGTTTTGATCCGATTAACTATCTGTCTTTATCGTATCCATCGGTTTTGACTATTTATTTTAGAAAGTAGTATTTCTGAGGAGAGAGGTCATTCGCCATCGCAACTAACACCAATATTGCGACATTTGCTGTTGATACATTAATATTCTCAGCGCATTGGAGTATAAATTTTCTCGCGTCATATATGCAAAGCTCACTGCACGCTATAGAAGATTGGACTAACAACTGGAAAATCGCTTTTAACCCTAATAAATCCCAAACCAAAATACTCACTCTAGGCCCAGTCACCCACCCACCCCCCACTCGCACTTCAAACAGGAAATATCCAATGGACCCCACTCCAAACCCCAGTTAAATATCTTGGAGTACTATTAGACTCAAAATTGAACTGGGGCCCTCATATCATAAACAGACTTAATAAATCTCATCAAAAACTACATCAACTAAAACCAAACATCCACAAAAAATCACCCCTAAAATTAGAATACACCCTCTTAATATATAAAAGAATATATCTTCCATTTTTACTTTATGCAAGTCCTATTTGGGGCTACGCATCAAAATCACATATAAATAAAATCCAGATATTTCGGAACAAATTTCTAAGAAAGATTATCAACCCGCCATGGTACATAATTTGTAGAAACATCCATAAATATCTGCAATTTACAACAATACAACACTCAATAACAAATTCCTCAAAGAAATTCTACCCTGGTCTTCCTCATGTCTTTGGTGTCCTTCGCTTAAAACTTGGAATTTCCCCGAATTTACCGACCCGCATTATAAATAGATACCCATATCATAACTTTCTCATCCACATTAGCAACCCATAAGAAACCCATACCCTTCTTATAATCAAATAATCTTTTTATTCTTTCAATTTTATTTCACTTGGAGGTGTCCATTGACTTCCCCATTGACTCATTTTGGCATGCTCTCTGCATTGCAAGTTCGAACATCACCAGTAGAGCAGAAATTCTGAGCGGTGAATTTTGTACCCACAAAAAAAAAATTAAAAAAAAAAAGATAGGTCATTGAAGAGGAGATTTCAAAAATCAATTCCCGTTAAGACTAGGACATATAAACATGACAATAAGAGTTGAAGTTGCTAGACACTTTCGTGCCTTGGGAAGGAGGTATGACTTCACAACCAGCTAACGTTACTTGTTTGACTCGCTACTCGATAGCCAGTAACTAACCTTAAGTGTGTTATTTTCTTCTGATATCATCCTCTTTAATCATTAAAAAATTGAGCAATGATTTTGAACGTGAAAAAAATGTTATTGTGAATTTTGTAATATAACATTATTTGACGGTGACATCGAAAAAGAATTTTTGTAACTATCATTTTTGTAACATCGTCGTATGTTTTTGTAACACGGTCCGTCGCCATTTTCACCAGGTTGAGAGTTACCACAATGTTTTTATTCTGCCTTTTAAAATCATTATATTATTATGGCATATGATTTCTCCTATCTATGAACGTCAAAACATCACGACTATATGTTTTGAAAACAGACCTCCATATGCAGTTCTGTAAACCGTTTCGATTATTTTTGGGTGTTGACGGCTGGGCCATTTGGATCGTATTCCATCTCACTTGCAAAGACAGCGTCATTCGATAATACAGCGATCTGTGCATTGACGCTTTAAAAGAGGGAGCGTTCGATCAAATTAAGATTTCGATGACGGACGCGTGCTTTCAGAGCACGTACTTGCAGCGGGAGTGAGGGTGATACCGATTCTATTTCTGATCCGAATGTCCGTTTGACACACTTCACTCGTAACAGACCGCGTGACTAACAAATGTTTATTTAGTGCGTGAGTAATGCGCAGACGGTTATAGACTGGACGACGACTACGTCTCATTCACTGCGGCAATACGACAGTATCTTCGCAATGACAACATTTAAAATCCCGTCTCCCGTCCCCTGGGTGAAGAAGAACAACCTCCATCTATTAAATCTATTTAAAAAAATGTGAGAAATAGTTCAAGTTGTTTTGTCTTCTCTCCCAATTTTTTATGCAATAACTCCTCATTCTTTTATTTTTCTTTGGTTGACGAACCCTTTAATGAAAGGATACCATTCTTTTCCCCTTCCTAATTATAATAATAAATATAATAATAACAATTATAATAAGCATACTTTACTATATAACTAAAAAAGCATACGTTACAAAACTATCCTAAAACATACTTTACAAGAACAATAATAATAATACTTTACAAAACAACAGACATCTTTAACACGTGCAGAATAGTCGGAGCATTTTTAAATTGTGATATTACTTCTTGAGGTAAGGATGCTTGGTGTATCCGGTACCCCACCTGAATCCAACTGCAAGTTATGAAAACAGTAACAGAATAAATAATGATAAATAATTCATTTTTGTATGACATATAATTAAAATTTTGAAAAATACAATTTATCGTTATCATTACCTCCATTTTCTTCTCCTTTACGCCCAAAGAAGGAAAATAATGATAAAATATTTGCGTTTACATTGGGATCATTCATATAATACGTCACGCCCTTTTTGTGCTTTTTTTAAACATCCCCGTCCCCTTGAAATACTTGACGAGAAGATCTTAAACCCGTCCTTTTCACTATGACGTAAAACTTTCAAGAAAGGGTATAAAGCAACTATATTTCTTGCTCTATTAATTAATATTTTTTGTAAAAAATTTAATTGAATAAGAAGGTCTAAAATGAAATATTGTAAAGCGTTCTGTTTGTTTGACGTTTCAAAATCTCTCAAAAATTTTGTCACGGTTAACGATTTTCAAGTTCATAACGACGTGTGTAAACATTTGATCATAAAAATAACTTCAAAATTTTAATATAATTTTTTCTGATCTCTCGTAGTAGTCGCACCAAAACGTTGAAGGTTGAAAGACAATTCATGATGTATAAAGTGCGGAGACGAATCACATCCACAATTTAAGATTACAGGATCAAAATTTAATTTTGTATTACACTAGCAGAATTCTCGCGACTTCACTGCTTTCTTTTTCGTCAATGATCGTAAATAGAATCCTCATAAATATATATTGAAAATGTTTGTTAAGTTCACTATAATCACTCTAAAATATGTGTCACTTAAGAAAAAATTTATGTACTACATTACAACCTGTCGTGAAAGTGAGATAAACATGAATCTCGAAACATTGGCTATAAATAACTTTATTATTAATAAATGAAGTCCTGGTCCCCGTCGTGGCCACGGTGTCAGCGTGATTGCTCGTCAACATGTCATCCCGGGTTCGATACCAGGGCGGCTTGTAGCTTTTCATATCCATGTCTCAGTTTAAATAGCTAATTTGTTATAAGCAAAGTTCACACTCTGCTGTTAACAACCGTAGTTGTAATACCGGATACAGCAATCTAGACTCTGTCTAGACGCTGTTCCCCCCAAAAGGTACGATGTGTCTAGTAAGTAAACTCGTGCAGAAATGAGCCTCACTAACACTCGTCATCGTGGTCCTTTCTTTGGTCGAAGCGGAAATACATGCAAATGAAGTCCTATTATTGTTGTGATATTTCAACTAACAATTTTTCCAATAATTTTTTAAATGTGGGAAGTGAATTGATACAGAATATAGTTTGGGAAAGGGACTGATTGTCTTTAATAGTAACACGTATTTTAGTGTGATTATAGCGAATGTGAATAGCTATAATCTCAATTTTGAAACTAAGTTTGTTAAGTTCCTTTGTCGAAATAATTGTGAATCCAACCATGCATTGTAAACAAAACCATGAACCTCAAAGCCGATAAAAATCGCAATGCGTACTTCAAAATAAAAAGTGGAACTAGGAAGATGAAAATACTGGCAATATATTTTCTGAGAATCTACAAAACACAAATTTAAAAATATTAAGATTAATAATCTAGCAAATATTTCGGTACAAACAATCTCTCTTCTGCTTAGTGCTGTGATATTACTCCTTTGGCGGGGTGAGCAAAATAATTGATTATGTGCAGTCTCACAAGATCGATCAATCACTGAGTGTTTTTTTTTTTTTCTGCAATGCCAGCAATGTGTAGCGATGCCGCCGCCCAGCTGTCCGTTGATTGTACGTGCCGTGAAGCACGTGCCATTGACAAGTGCCGCGTGACTCTGCGGAGCACGAACCTGGCTCGATGTGGACGTGACGTAGGATCACCTTTCTTGACTCCCGTGCCGCAAGCGGCGTTTGCGTTCGTTGCTAATCGACTGACGAAAATAGTGTCGCGGATTCGGCCTAAGGGCCAGTCACAAAATAAATTAGGCAATTACAAACAACAAACGGCTTAGAAGCGCGACTCGGAGTGCATTTGTCAAAGGAGGAATCTGTTTACTACGGGAACTTCTCGACTGCGAACAATGATGGCTATCGTACAGGGACTATAGTTATCGTTAGAACAAGCGATAGGATAGGCCATCAAAACAATAAATGTAAAAATAAATTCTTGCGTTTAAGCAATATATTTATTAAATAGGCCGACGTTGTGACAGCGAACGCTATCTTCCTGAAGCCTAAAAAAATACTACAAAACCATCTAACAATTGATCAAATAGAGTAACATCTGTATAATAACGCTCAACATAACAGAGAACCACTAGTTACAATACTATGTTTATCTATTATTATTATTTGTAAATCTGTCTAAAGACAGGTATCAACACAGCCTTCTCCACTCTTCACGATCCTGAGCGTCCTCTTCCAACTGTTCAAAACTTCTTCCATGTGCAATATCTGTAAACATACCAAATTTTCTTCTCCCTCGTGATCTCTTACCTTCTATTTTTCCTCCGATTACTTTCTTTTGTAAACAATCTCTTCTCAATATATGACCCAACCAACTTTTCTTTCTGTTCCTTATCGTCTTCAAAATCATTCTTTCTTCATCAACTCTTCTAAGTACTTCTTCGTTTTTTATTTTGTCTGACCACTTGATGTTTTCAATTCTTCTCCACACCCACATTTCAAAGCTTTCCAGATATTTCTCTTCTTTCTTTCTTAATGTCCACGTCTCCGCTCCATACAGTACCACACTCCAAATGTAACATTTAGAAAATCGTTTTCTCAACTTCAATGGTATTCTTTTTGTTGTCAGTAGGTCTTTCATCTTTTCAAATGCCATCTTTCCCATACATATTCGACTTCTGATTTCTTCAGTACAACTTCCATCTGTTCGTATAAGTCCACCTAAATATCTGAAACTCTTCACTTGTTCTAGCACTTGNTATCGTTTGTTAATCCAATTAAGAAATTATTTAACTAAAATTGTATAATCTAGAAACGATGGTATAGGTAATAAATATATTGCCTAAACGCATTTTTACATCGTAATGGCAAATAACTTCCTGATCATTAAAAAATTAATGTTCACTATATTTCAGAAAAGAATTATTTCAGACATTATCTCACAAGTGCTTTGAGAAATGTCGTTCAAGGATGACGTATGTAACAAGATGAAGTTGAATTAAAATAAAACCGTATATGAATTTTGAATTAAAGTGTGAATTTTTATTGAACAATGAAATTGTGAGACGTACTTTGAACCAATTTCCTTCGTGGACAGGATGATTATAAGAGTGATCTAATAAAATTAATTTTAAACGACATCTCGGTAGTGTAATTCGGATTTAGAAATCGTGCTTATATCTGATCAGTTAACAAAAATTATATGATGGCTTTATGAGGTCCTCTCGGTTTTAATGTGTTACGAACTGCCCTAGTAACGTAGATAAAAATGTTCAAAATACAAATCATGTCTAATTCTTTGCATAATGGAACTGTTTTCTATTGGCTTACACCTGAAACGTGTTATTTGAGTGCTCGTTGCAATTAAGTTTAACTTTTAACTAGGTGCGAAGGTGAATCTTCGCTCACGTGAAAGTTGGGAAGTATTAGAAACTAGCTGAGAAACTAGCTTTGCGCCCGTGAATTTTCTAATATAACTGTAACTTTATTTTTTCTCACATTCCCATTAAGATCTAATGAGAATGTTATCTATTAATGTTAGTGGTTTGTAACCAAGTATTGGTGTGTATTTTCGCTGATATAATTGAGAAAGGATTTTCAGAAAGCAGCAATTTCCCATTTCACTCCCGTGCGGGTGAATTGTCGTAAAACCCTTCCTTAGCGGATATTAAATATAATATTTCGTGTCACGCTCCTCGCAACCCCCACCTCTAGGGGTTTCGTACGCATCATGCGATCTGAAGGGTAGATAATGTGATTGGAAATACAATTATTATTCTCAGAATACACAAGAACCATAGACTCGGCTCTAAAGTTATGTTGACGTCTCACTCTTCCACACCAGCTGTGAGGATGACGTGCCCCAATGTGATCTCGACTTGAACTTAACGGCATTGGTAATTTTAGAATCTCATCAACTCTAAAACTATTGATCCGATGCTATTTTAATTATATTTTTACATTTTACAATTAGTTATCAATTATGTTCACCCTTATCCCATTTCCAAGGGGTGCTAGTGGTGTATTTCTTTCTTGAGGGCTTAGTGTACGACCTACGCGATGTCGGGATTTCACTGATAACTCAGTGACACCGAACATTACGTACTCGTCAATGGTATCTGAAATGTTCAATAATTTTAATGGCATCCCCCTCCCTAGCGGTGCAGGAGTTATTACGTACTATTTTTGTTGTTGTTGCGCCGTCTTTGGGAATGTCACTAGTATTTTCAGCGATCCCGAAAACTGCGATTTTAACACTAATATCAGTTTTAGTTTATTTTTACATTTCTTCCCCTTTTTATCCCATTTCCAAAGCGAGAGTATTCCCTTATAGGCGATGACAGCGGATTCAAGCGCCATTGAGAGTGTAACTTTGTTGTTCTGCGTATTAAGAAAATGATGTATTCAAATGATTTAGATAAAAAGGTTTGTGTTTTTGTCCACGCACGTTCCCTTAGTAGCGGAACTCCACCACGTTACAGTCGATCAAATAAGATAACTCAAAATCATCTTGTTTCGTTCCTCCGACTAAGTTCTCCTTGATAATGACACCTATGTTTTTCCGTACTACTGTGTCAATTCATGAAATATGTCGAACGTCGGAACTTGTCAGTGTTACTTTGATATAAAATAGTAGGGATGGTGAATGACATTCTCAGTTTATAGGGTTGCCCTCATGTTCGTCAACATTTAGCTGGTTGCTGATCTAAGCCTCATGTGACCATGTCACAAACTAAACTATAGTACCGAAATTGATAATAATAATAATAATAATAATAATAATAGTGATAGATAATGACAATAGAGCAATACAACTCGCAAAGATATATATATATATATATATATCTGTCTCTTATACACATCTAGATGTGTATAAGAGACAGNATTTGGGAATCGTATATAAAAAGTACATGATTTTTCTTTTGTACCTGGCATTTTGATAAAGAATGACTTATTTTAGATTGTGCTAATGAAATAATAAAGAAAGGTGCTAATTAAAAATATAATAACTGTGATAGTTTAATTTTGATTCTTTAAAAAAAAAAAGAAAAGAACTTCGTTGAGAATTTAAGTACTTTCTGAAGTGTTAAATACGAGAACCTAGCAACCCATCAAAGTAGATACATAACTAATTTTTCATCGTAAATTCTAATTTCACCCAGTTTCTCAGATCTCACGACACGTCATTCGCGAAATACTTCCGCAAATATAAACGTCACCCCGCGGCCTCTGTAGCGACACGAACTCCACCGCACATGTCGCAATCGTTCGTCACCTGTCCCACCGGCAATTGTTCTCTTTTCCTTCTGCTCGTCAAATGTCGCTTCCTTCTTCTTTTAACTGTTTCGCTAAATATCCTCGTGGAAGACGCCCGGCCCTCGTTTCTGTAAGAAGCCATTGTGCACCGTTTGGCAACGCGTCACACACAGCTCAGACTGGCATGCAGTGAGCTTCAAAGAACATGCACGTGCCTACGGTAGACTGCGTTTGATGGCATTGATACGTTTGAGGCGGTTCGGTCTGTGCTGCAGGAGGTGTTCGCTAGCGGATGAATCATGCTTCAACCGTTTCTCTCGTCTAAAGGCTACGTCTATCAAGGTGGAGTATGTGTCACTGATGATTTTTCATTTACTGAAACGTATCTAATTATTTGTGACTGAATATGAGGTGATTTAGAATACGCAGACATTTTTGCTTATATACTGTGGTGCGTGCAGGATTTTTTTTTCGGTGGTCGCATCGAAGATCTCTAACGAATATGGGGTTTTGAAAATTTCTTGCAAAATTATGCAATTTTAAGGCTATTAATGAGTCTGTAAAAACTAATTTTTACAATCCAATTCGAAAAATTATCATGCGTACCAAAATTTAATTTTTTACGCATTTTTGATGGGGAGCTTGATTTTAAAAGTCCGTCCCTAAATATTTTCCTCAATTATAACAAATATCAAAATTAACAATACGTGACTTATGTAGCCAAGGTAACATTTAAGCCGTTTTGAGAGACAGTCATTCTCAGTCGTGGAGACATACGGACCTCCAAAACGTTCCGGTATAGTTCTAAATCTTCCCCTTGAAATGTTCAAACAGAATAAAGCTATGTCTAAAGTCATCAAAGACTTCCAGAAAAGAAAACAGTGTGTTGACTGTTTTATAACTGTAGGTACTTATTGAACGAAATGGGATGTTTAAACTACCTATATTTGCTTCAATAATCCGTAATTGAAAAGTTAAACGTATGCTTGTCGCTTATAACGTAACTCTGACAAGCATTAAAAAATAATGAATTTTGCGTACTTCATTGATTTGTCCCAATTATCTGAATGAACTAATTTGAGATAAGAAAAAGAATGATGTGTTCCAAATACACCGTGGCAAAAATGTTTGGTAGCTTAAGACGTAAGAATAATAATTCAATTTTGTATTTTTCAATTTCCATCTAACTACTTCTGCATTACGATAGTGCATATTATTCTGACTGCGAGTAAGGTTAGAAGAATGACAGCGTACTCGTCTTTAAATCATGTAAATAAACAAGAAGGAAATGTAGAGAAGTGTACCTCCTGTCTTTCCGCTGTCAGAGGAGCTGGTGCATGTAGAGAGCAGATACACACTGACCGTAGCGGTGATGCATTGTGCGGGAGCACCCTCCGCGACCTATAGGGGTCCCGTCCTCTCTGATGGTTCTTCCCAGAGGTTCTCCACACGCACGTCCTCAGTGAGGATACAGGATGTCCAACACGATTGGGATTCATTACTGTTAGGGTGCAGGAAAACGCGACGTTGATCGGAATCGAGGGGATGGTCCCTCGCATCCAGAGAGTTCCTTCACGTGGTCGAACAGTTCGTAACTGCTTTATTGACGATACAATGTTTATTTATATATTTATTTTATATTTAATGTTACTGTTGTGTAAAATTCAGTATTGCAAGTGCAAGTGAAGTGTGATATCTGAACTAAACCACGTGAAAGAAAAGAAAACATTATATTCCTTACGAAAGATTCTCGTGAAATACTCGGGATCAGATTTTCTTCTGGCCCATCACCAGACTGCGTCGTCCCTTTCTCGAAGTCACACTGATCACCGACAAAACTCAAAAATATTTGGCTTTTAATTTTTGGAATATTTTCTGCCACTTCCCTAACGACGCGATTAAATTTTGGACCACATACGCCTATAACATTCGATATTTTTCTTGTTATGTACGTTAACAATTTTCTTTTAATTCAACACATCGTTCGAGAAATTGTATCGACTTTTGTATGGGTTAGCATATTAAGTCTACAAATAACACATTAAATTTACAAACTGACACAGAAAACGTATCCAAAATTTATAGTTGTTTACAATGGTTTTTCTGCTTTGAAGGATTGTTTTTTCAATTTATTTATTTTCTCTTTGTCATTGTTTTATTTGTATATTTAGTTAATTTGTTTTTATGCTTGAAAGAAAGATAAAACAAACAAATTTGTTTCTATGTCCACACACAAACGTTCGCCTGATGATGGCAGCAATATACTGCTGAAACGTTGCGATACTAGAAATAAATAATTGTCTACAAGAAAAGGTCGATTTAATTATTCAATTCAATTATAATTGTACAAGTAAATAATGTCTATAAATGAAGAATAGCGTAATATGAATACATTCATTTTAATTTCTAAACGTCTATCAGAATTAATGTAATATAACAGGTTATATTATATTGTGGAAATAATTTCTTTAATTTGTTTTCTGTAAATTTTCCTTGGACTGTTAGAATAATGTTTTAAACACGTCCCTCCTCTTTTTACACTAGAATAAACTAATAAATAAATGATTTGAATTAATGGACAATAATTAATATATTAACTATTTACGCATTAAACAACAACATGAATGCGAATTAGTTTATTTATTCAGGTTTCTAGTATTGATATAAAATACTTTTTCTCTTATTTTTCCCTTCTGTGTCAACAAAAACCTGACCTAAATACACAATAATATCCGATCTTGGGACTCGATAATTTATTTTTGTGTATGTTTATAAAGTACCTTTACTATGCACTAGGTTTGTTTCATGCGAGTTGATATTTCGTATTCATGACTTAAACTTAATATTTATGTAAATATTTCAAACTTTTTACTTTGAATTTCGTTTTAATTTTGTTTTGTCTCATTATATTTTTAACGTATTCTGTTAGATAATTCTTACCGAGACAGCAAACAAACATGCTTGTGATGCATTACGACAAATTGTAAATTTCCTTGTCTTCGTTTCTATTGTTATGCATGGAAAGTCCAGTTCCACAAGACCTTTATGGTCGTATCCTGTAGTTAAGATTAAACAATTGTGTGGAGTGTTACATAACCTGTACATGTAGTAAAATACCTACGAACTTCTCAAATTATATCTTAAGGTGATACAACTGCCACTTTCATTCATGAGCTTTCTTCTTCTGTAATACATCCACTGTTGTTTACCCTCGAATCTACTTCTACTCTGGTCCATCAAAGTTGTTAACATATTATCATTATTATTATTATAAATTTTAATAATTTTTTTTGTCAAAAAACAGTACAAACTGCGTATGACCACGTGGAGGACAATAAACAAATTTACAAATATGTTTGTAAATTTACATGTACAAGTTATTATCGAACTATAGATTATTCTGAGTATAGTGTTTAAAAATCATAAGAGTTGAAAAATCACTAAATTCACGATATATTGTTACAATAAACACGCCCCTAGACAAAGCCTAGAGAACCTGTATAAGAAATCCGCCTCTACCCGAAGGAAAATCGGAGCAAAACCCGGGCCAGGATGGGGCTACAGAATTAATGTACACAACCGTGCCAAAGTTGAGTACACATAAAAATAAATTAATATGAGCCATACGGCAACACAATCATGCAAGAAAATAGTTTTTGAAATTGTTATGAATTATTTAAAAAGTGCTACAGCAATGACGAAGGCAGCAATTATAAGTTGTTGTTATTATTATTATTATTATTATTTGCGTTAAATTACAAACATATTGACATTCTATTAGTATTATAACTCGCAGCTAACTTTTTATCTTACATAGCAATTTTTGCTGATTTTTTTTGAATCCGCCTCTGCCTTAGGGCCCTTGATCGGAATTGATGGGGTGGTCCCTTGCTTGCTTCCGGAGAGTAAATTAGTTTATTGTCCTCCACGTGGTCATGACGCAGTTGGCAACTGCTTTTTTGACAAATTTATTTATTTATTTATTTTATTGAATAAAAGTATGGCAATTCTTGATTCACAAGGGAAAAATGAGAAAAAGTATTTTAAATAATATTTTTATTTATCAATACTAGAAACCTGAACAAATAAACGAATTCGAATTCATGTTGTTGTTTAATGTGTAAATAGTTAATATATTAATTATTGTCCATTAATTCAAATCATTTATTTATTAGTTTATTCTGGTGTAAAAAGAGGAGGGACGTGTTTAAAATATTATTCTAACAGTCCAAGGAAAATTTACTGAAAACCAATCAAAGAAATTATTTCCACAATATAATATAACCTGTTATATTACATTAATTCTGATAGACGTTTAGAAATTAAAATGAATGTATTCATATTACGCTATTCTTCATTTATAGACATTATTTACTTGTACAATTATAATTGAATTGAATAATTAAATCGACCTTTTCTTGTAGACAATTATTTATTTCTAGTATCGCAACGTTTCAGCAGTATATTGCTGCCATCATCAGGCGAACGTTTGTGTGTGGACATAGAAACAAATTTGTTTGTTTTATCTTTCTTTCAAGCATAAAAACAAATTAACTAAATATACAAATAAAACAATGACAAAGAGAAAATAAATAAATTGAAAAAACAATCCTTCAAAGCAGAAAAATCATTGTAAACAAGTATTAATTTTGGATAAGTTTTCTGTGTCACTTTGTAAATTTAATGTGTTATTCGTGAACTTGATATGTAACATTTCTGTTATAATACGTTTATAATAATTTGGCTCGCGATTTAAAATTAAAACATTTTCCCAATCTATTGAATGATCCAAATTTAAACGGTGTAATGAAATAACATTATGTTGTAATGTGTTTATGTTGCGCTGATGCTGTTTGATTCGCTTCTATAATTTACGCTTCGTCTGTCCAGAATAGCAAACGGGGCTATTTTTACAAACAAGTTTGTAAACGACATTTTGGGAAGTCATGCTATCGATTTCATTTTTCCCCTTAATTACAAGTTTATAATATTGTTTCCTTGTGGTACTTACCAACCGTATGTTTTCTTGTAGGAAATATCTTCTTAAAATTGGTGAATGGAATGACTCTTGACATATTTCATTATTTTTCGGGTAATAATTTACTAATACGATTGTTTTTACAAATTCTATATTATCACAATGGAGTCAATTATTAGACAGCAAGATCGCTTTGTCAACTAAATTGTACATCATTGCTATCTTTTGCACCAAAGCAGTATTCTGCTGAAACGTTGCGATACTAGAAATAGTCTACAAAAAAAAGGTAGATTTAATAATTTTATTTTCTTCATTTACTTACAAAGCTTGTGTTTCAATATATTTCTACAAGTTCTCTCATATCAGTGAAGGTAAAATCTAAAATACAACAAAGCATTTTATGAAAAAAGAAACAACTTATTGTACAAAATAAATGATGGTGGAAAGGTATGTAGTTATTTCATCTTAAATTTATGTAATATTGATCGCTTTTGCTTCTAAATAAATAAATAAATAAACTTCATTGTCAAAAAAGCAGTTGCAAACCGTGTGTCACAACGTCGGAGAGAATAAACGTAGTCCGGAAACAAGCAAGGGACCATCTTATCAATTCGGATAATGGACTCATGAACAGTGGCGGATTTAATATTTATAAAAGAATTTCTTTAATAAATACGTAGTTATACATTTATTATTCCGAAATGAGTTGTAGATTTTATTGCAGAAAAAATTGGAGTTTAATAATAACAAAAAATATTAATGACATTCCCGTCCATGGAAAATCCGCCATTACCCGAAGGAAAACCGGAGAAAAATCCGGACCGACTCGTTCCCATTCTAATCCGAATAAGATCAATAGAACAGTTCATTTACTCATGTC
The DNA here is from genome assembly GCA_002313205.1 of Laupala kohalensis. Lineage (NCBI taxonomy): Eukaryota > Metazoa > Arthropoda > Insecta > Orthoptera > Trigonidiidae > Laupala > Laupala kohalensis. Next base: position 524,793 of record NNCF01126509.1, read on the forward strand.
ATTGTTATTATTATTCATACAATACACGACGTCCTCTCAATCAGCAAACACAATCTTGTATTTACTGCTCAAATAGAACCTATAAACTCACCAAGCAAACCGTGCGAGCGTGGGAGTCGACCCATCAAATATCGCTGAATTACTCCACCGGATGTCACGGTATATTTGTGTCACGAAACTTCGACCAATTTTACGAGTCGATTAGCGACCAACCGCGCGTCGCTCGAATTGATCTAACCTTGACTTCAGCAACAACTTTCGGCTTCTGTCTCTCTCTCCCTCTTTCTCTCATCCTACACACTTCGCGTGCCGGACTCATCCCCAACACACTTGTTCTCTGCTCCATTTCCCAATTTGCTGTGCACATGCAGAGGTCGGATGAACGAAAGGGAATAGGGGGGGGGGAGACGTATTCTCGTTTCCCCCAAAATCATCCTTCTGTCACTCAACAGCAATTTTGCCGAAGTCATTAATTTATGGGAAAGTTTCTCTAAGTTCCCTTCCTTAATTAACTTACTTGGATCAATTTCTTCAATTTGCTGACATTGGTTTATTGTTAGATAACATGTAGCTTAAAAAGTAGTCAATTGTCAAATAATTTTGTACAAAAGTGCGTGTTTTAGGGATATTTTTTATTCATCGACTTTTCTACGATTTAAATCAGAGCAATCATACGACACTAGAGCACAACTTGTCTTATTATTCGAGTAAGTTGGTACGATTCGAGATGATGACTCCAAAAAATGAGCAAAAGGAAAGAAGCTACACGCGTGAATTAGGCGAATTTCAATTTGCTATTTTCTAATTTTAGATTATTCTATTTAGTTATATAATTGAACTTGTTATTTTCTATCCTCTGAACAATGTACTTTAAAAATACAGCATTGTTAGAAATACTTTCTTAAGGTCTATTAAGCAGAATGTACATTCTCCCATATATTAATTATACCGATTCTACTGCATTAACGTCCATTATTTTATCTAATTAAATAAATAGTTAAAAACTTACGACACTTATGGACGAGAAATATTTTTAATTTTTTGTTAAGAACTCACTACGTTTCGATGTGGATTTACGTCGTCGTCCGGTGATCAAATACTTGTTTTTAACAATAATTAAAAATAGTATTCGTCCATGAAAGGTCGTAAGTTTTTAACAATTTTTTAAATATATTAATCATGTTCAAACATGTCCATTCTATATCTTTTCTTTTTTTTCGAAATTAGATTTAGATATTATTATATTGAACGTTCAACATATTATGTTCTTGCTTAGCACAGAAACTTTAAGACCAAGAACTTTAAACTTTGGCAAACGTATTTGACCTTTGCAGTTTCTTTTTTTCGAAATTCGAATAAGATATGTATTTGTTTACTTTTTAAGCCATTTTGTGTTAAGACGTCCAGGAAAAAAAATGTAATAACACTTATTTTTTCCATGTAAAGAACTGGAATATTTCTGGTAAAAATATAACAGAAACTTTTCCACCTGAGAAAAATCTATCCGTATGTAAAACCCAATCGATACCTACATATGAAATGTGTTCATGCGTGGAAGCTAATCTCCTAGAACTTCTCGCAAAGTATCGCCGTCGTGGTCTCCATTTCCGTTAAGATGAATTATCCTTCTTTTCTTGTCGTGATCTATGGAGGTAAAAGTTAATGCTTTTTCAGTGGCAGTATGTTATCGGGATCGCCACTCACGGCGAGGTAGCCACCGAAGCACCATGATGTCTAGCCCGAAGTGGAGTGGGTGGCTTTGATTATGTTGTTAGAGCTGGAGGTTGATGATAGTAATTTGGGTGCTGTGAACAAGCCATATGACCCCACCTCTTCGCTATTCCCTGCATATCTCGGGAAGGGAAGGGGTGGAAAGAAAGAGAGAAAGAAAGAAAGAGGATGGAGGTCGAAGGACGACGCTTGTCTGTAGGTAGTGCGATCTATACCGCAGATACTGTACTAATTTCCCAGAGCAGCGTGCCAGCGGCAGCGATGGGGGTGGTTTGGGTAGAGGAATAAGAAGGTAGACATATTGGAAGGTAGCACGCGACGTAGTGACAGGTCACTCGCTTTGGCGTGAGTCTGTGCTCGGGTTATTAATTTCGCGAAGGGAAGGGATGTGGGGATGTTTGGGGGATGGGGATGAGCATCCAGGAGGAGATAATGAGCTAAACGCGAGAAGAATTGGATCATTCGAACCGAATTAACTATTGCAATGTCAATAAACGTCAGAACATTGATAATATATGTTCGTATTAGTAATACGAGTTAATTAATACGCAAATTCTAAAAAAAAATTCGTTCCTTTTCTGCGTAGATGCGTGGAGCAAATCACACAACAAAAGTGTTTTACTTTCGAGCGTTAACAGATGCGTTGTAGATTTCCCATTGTTGCGTCTTTCATCTTCCCAAGACAGCAGCATTTCAAAATTACATCAAGAGAAGACGCTACTTGACTCATTTATTCATTTATTTGAGTGCTAATAAATGATGGCACTGACACATTTGACCATGCTGGATGTGTGGACGGTTTGTGAAAATCCGTCATACTAATCGGTGTCTTGTACTGTAAATGCTAAATATGAACAGTTTCTAAGATACGTAAGGGAAAAAAGGAGGAGATTATGATGGTTGGGAAAAATGAATTTAAAAGAAATGAATTAATGAGTATGCATGATAAATTGAAATGCTTTGATAATGTTGCTAAAGCTCCACAATTACCAAGTGAGTATGCATCTTTCGCGTTCAGAATTGAGGCGATTTTTGCAAGACGGAGGAGTATTAAAAGCCTGTACACTGAAACTGATTATAAACGAGAATACACGTAACAGAACAAGAGGGGATCATGAAATGTCTCATGAAATAAAATGAATAGAAGTAATACCTTTAAAAAAATCTCAAACAAGAAAAGGTAAACTTTCTCACTCGTATTGCGTTCCTCCTTAGCACATGGCGTCAAATCGTACCTTTTGAGCTTGACAAGAAAGGGTGCAGTGTAGTAGACAAATGTATAAAAGTGTTTTAATATGTTAAATGTGAAAGATATCGGAAACATAATATGTCCAAATGATGCAACAAAAGACTAGTCTAGTAATAATAATAATTATTATTAATAATAACTATAGTAATTCAAACACAAATATAAGAAAAAAACATGCAAAAATTTAGGCAAATTGGGTATGAAAACTAGTTTATGATGCGCATAGCCATGATTCTGAGCACATCATATTGTCAGAAAATTTTTCCAGTCATCTTGTTGTTCCAGTCATTTTGAGGAGAAAAGGAAAGTAAGAATATGATTATGTGATGGAATAGTGTGCAGATGTTTGGGATTTGGACGATAGGGAACTGTATGCTACACAGTTTAAAGAAGTTTCTTCGTCGCTATATTGTTCAGTACATCGATTAATATAATGAAAGTTTATTGGTACAACGACGGTAGAGAATGATAATATCACTCTACGCCAAATAAAGGTGAAAATAGGTAAATACATTCATAGCTAACAACGTGAGAAATATTTCGTCTTTTTTGACATTATTTGTATCTTCTATTGTCATCCTTGGAATCATGATTTCTACTGCAAGAATGTCACTTTTCTAAATATCTCAATGTTCTAAAACTTTCCTCGTGTTGGTAGAAATGTCAATAAAAATATTGAATGGCGACGTATTTAAACAGAAATCGCATGACCCTTCACATGTATCAACCTACCATCTTCCTTGCCATTTTTTTTTCTTGTCGACCAGCGACGTCAGGTGATAGACGGTTTGTTTCTTATCGCGACATTCTTAATGAAGACCACAATTAGAAAACTCCTTAGTATCGGATAAACAAATGTGACGTAATAGCTGACGGCGAAAGGGGTTGGAGTAGATCGTGATTGTAGCGATAGTTGAGCTGATTCATAGGCATGAAAACTAGGTGAGTTTTAGTAAACCCCCTTTCAGAAAATATAAAATGAATGTTATTTTATGAAAGGATATTTGAGTATTGAAATGTTCAATCACTGAAATTTGTGCTTTCCGTTTTCGTGATAATAGATTTTGCAACTACGCAAGATTTTATGGTTTTTGAACATCTTTCTTTTCCAAACGATATGAATTGTATTTGAATAATTGTCTCGTCATCCCCATATGTTTTGATTGTATAAAAGTAATCATTCTTCCCATTTTCTTCAAGTTTTATGTTGCGTAACTATGGTTAATCTTCTCAATCCCTTAACTCCGAGGCTTTGGGTTAGGAAGGCATCTTCCGAAAAACAGATAAGAGGTAAGAGGGAATCTGTACTGGTTTTCCACTTTCCTTTCCGTGGATATAAGAGTAAAAGATCCTTAATTATCTACACGCTTCAAACCTTCATAGCAAGAAATGAGAGATCAATCTTGTTTGTTCAATTCTTAATAACTTATTGACTTCTGATATTCTTCAAAGTTATGGAAGACAATAAGGGAAGACAATCAAAAAGAGAATAAGGCTTGGAGTTAAAGTGCGATCATCTCTTGCTTGTGACACCACATCGCGACATTACGAAACACGCATCCGATGATTGTGGACCTCTTTTGGTACTTTTTCGAGGTTCGTTCTCGTCTCCGTAATGGAGACCTACAGTATTCCATGAAGTTCTAAAACCGAATTTTCCTTCCGTACTTCATCCAATTCACATATTTTTTTAAGAAAACTGTGGAAGTAGGTTTTCCTGAGCGTAATTTATAAATATATTCAGACATATGGGAAATTTATTTTCAAACAATTACTATAAACTCGAAATAAATATTATTGTTTTGCTTGAGGAACGATTTAAATAATGAAAGATTTTAAACGTTTGCTTAATATTCCATAATATACATAAGAATGCTTTTAACATTCTCCCTACTTAATTTTCGAATTTACAGTATTTCTTTCATTTGCGTTTCACGCTCTATACAGATGCTCATTGCATCTAATGGTGAAAGCAACACTGATTACAATACTTGCCTCGTATCTGTCGATCGTAAATACATCCTCCAGTCAAACACATCCAAGAACTCTTTCAGAGACAGAAAGGGTAGAATTCTTTGGATGGAGAAGAAAGAGAAGTGGGGTGGCTTTGCGGAAGGGCAGCTTTGCGAGCAAATTACCACGTGAAGATAGGCACTCGCCTTCCCACCCCCCGCACCGCAATCACCGCCATTCGCTGTAATTAGGGGTACGTGAGGAAAGAAAGGTGGGAAGTGGAGGAGGGGATCACATTTGCATCGTGATCGCACCTCCGCTGTTCTTCCACGTACGTCCTTCCACGTCTTCTGGTCACGTTATTGACCCTCTCAGGGTTTCTTTTTTTTCCCTTTCCTTAGCTACCGCTCCTTCATTTCTCCCAAACAATCTGGACTTTACAATATATGCTTTTATTTCTTCCGTGTACCTAGACGAGGAGAAGACATTCGGTCAGGTGAGAATCGAACCCGGGGTTCCTGTAATGATCAACGGGGTGCTAACCACTACACCTCTCGTTCGCCTGGCCTAGGGTGAAATTGTGTACAGTTGTGGAAGACGAACGGGTGGGGTAGTGGTTAGCATCCCTGCGATCAATTCAGGAGTCCGGGTTCACTTCCGGGACTCTCGCCATTTTCACCTCGCGGAAACGTTTCTTTACAATTAATGTTACATAAGACAGTGCCGCCTTTTTTTTCTCAAATATTCTAATTTATTTCTCGAATAACAGGCAATTGATCAAAAAGTAGCTCAAGCTAAACGAAATCAATTGTATGACTAATTTAACTTTACAATCTTGACTCACGAATACTATTAGACAAACTTGAAAGGAAGTTCAAAAAATAAGTTATATAGTAAAATAGAGCTCTCTTAATGCTTTCAAGAAGATTCTCGTATTTTATTTTGATATATGACTATGGTAAATTATGTTTTGTCGTTATGATGTTAAATTATTTGTGTTATGATATTGTGACTTTCATCTCTGACCGAGATTCCTTATTCGGAAATAGACTATTGTTCCACGCAATACCTATATGCTATTTCTCTCTCTCTCTCACCCTTCTCCTAAATTGGGATATACTGTTCTTCTGAATAGAATGTCATCACAGTCATCAGACAGACACGGCAATAAAGGGAAAAACTTGCTGCTCGGCCCACTGACAGCTTCAAGTAGTGAGCAAGTAACTCTACCTCAAGATGAATACACGACGTACTTCATATATGAAGAATACATACGATCGTCAGTTGGACAACCTTGTAAGTCGGATTTAGTTTTTCTCGCCGATGGAACTATTGCTAGCTGCAAGGCCAGTGCAGGGCATTCATATGGTATGATATTAGACGGTGGTACAACACACCGGGACGAATTCATTGATTTCACCTAATAGGTTTTATTTCGAGTCATTTCTTGTGAAATGTACAGAAAGTTCAATGGACACACACAACTCCTAAAAACCGAAACAAACATATAGAGTTGTAGGAGAGATAATCAATCCCATAATATAGTCTTATTTTACTCATGCCAGCTTCTCAACAATCTCAACGCATTAATGAAGATAGATCGACCTGTAAATTTTGCAAAGATCTAAATCATCTTTCGCAATCATGAAAGAAATATTGCGAAAAACTAGTATTCTATCGTGCAAAAAATCAAATTCTTTAAGGTCAAATATTTTCGGGGTTTTGATTTATGGTTCGTGTATCCACGCCAAAATCCTGAAGTTCTTCCTTCCACCACTTACAGCTCAGCACCTCGACGTACATGCCAGAGATGTGATGTCGCGATTGGGGACGAAGGAATGTCGTCTGGAAGACGATAAGTGATGCTGCAGCGTCTGCGTTCTGTGTCACTTTCGCTATAGTCTTCGCGGTGAAAGAATAGTAACGAATTGTAACCAATAAAGTAAGTGCGCAGCGTTGTCATATTTCTGCTGCGGGGGGTGATCTAAAGTAGGTCGATCCTTGACACACAGCATGCCGTGACACCCAGGCAAAGGCTGTTATATCCGGTGGAAAAGACATCTTCAGGCATCCTCCTTGCGACCAAAGGTTAGCGCGCAAGTACTGTCTGGTTTACGACATGGATAATATGGACGGCAGAATCCGAACGTAATCTCACTAAATTATTTAAAATAATTGGGAAGGGTTTTCCGTTTTGGTCATTAGACAATGTACCAACATTTCGGTGTTCTTTATTTTGGTCGTCATCAGGGTAGTTACATAACTTCTTCCTTATAAGCCGCACACTTCTGTTCGCACGTGATGGGTGATGACGTGAGACGAGGAAGTTTTTTTTAATTGGGACTTAAGGACTCGCCAACATCAAGGTCTTTTGAGCCCCAGGAAGTGTGCGGCTTATGAGAAAGAAGTACAAGATGTAACTATCCCTGATGAAGGCCAAAATAAAGAAGTCCGAAACGTTAGTATGTTGCCAATAAGAGTTTTCTTTGACCAAAACACAAAAGCCGAACCAATTATTGTTAATGTTGGTAAAATTGTCGAAAATCAGAATAATAGAACGGTACTCACTAAAATTCTTCTGATGGGGGTAAAACGCCTTTGTGTCTGTAGCGAGAGGAAGTGTCCACTATTTCGCAACTAACTGGCTTCGGCTCCTCGACTTCTAAGTGTTTCCTTAGGCTCCTCCATATTACTATTCTTTCGCTGCGAGTCCTCTAGTGACTGCGCTGCCCAACTGTCGGCGCCGGGCGCCCAGCGACTGACGGTGCTTGCGCGTTCGCTCGCTTTCTCGTTCCGGTGCTGTCCTTGGCATTTGGCGCACGCCTGGTGATGGATCACAGGCCGTCATTCGGTCTCACCCCCCAAACAGCGGCTATTCGGTCTCACCCCCCAAACACTTGCTTCATTTCCCTGGAAATTTCTGATCACAATTCTTCCACACTCTGGAAACGTACTTCTCTGCCATCTTCTGTTTACGTTTCACATGTTCGGTATTCAGATTTCTTCTGATTTTCTTCTTCTTCTTTGAAAGAGAGTTGTAGAATCATTATTTTTCATTTTACTTCATAATATTTAACATCAGTTTCATAATGTTATTTAGGAGAAAATTAATTTGGGACCTTTACCCAATATCCTATCTTCCTTATTCGCCTATGGCCAGTAACAAGGTCAATTTTCTTCAGCTAATTGCGAAGTATCAATGGAAAAATGACTATAAACAAATTATTTTCTCTACACATTTCGAAGCACCGCAGAATTATAAGTTTTACATTATTTTATAAATAAAATGTTTGCTATATGTTTACTCCTTTCCTTACGAGAGCTGGAAGTGATAATGATACATTTTTCTCTCAATGATTTGGTTAGAAACAAAAAGGGCAAGTTTATCTTAATGGTCCTTGTTAATGACGCTTTAACCATTGTCAATAAGAAATTCGATGCACTAAAGTTGGTAATGTTGATGCTTGAAGATCCTTATTTGTTTCCTTAACAATTGACAGCAGGGGGCGTAATAGAAAGTATAGCGGGTTAACTGAATTTTTAACTGTTTTATTTACTCGCGCTAGATTAGCCGTAGTATGGTTAACGATAATTCATGTGTTAATGTTGTGAGTTGAAAACAGAACAACCAACACAAAAGTGATTTTCAGAATTGTATGTAAAATGACACATCACTTGAGTTTATCACTTGTAGTAGTAATTGTGACTATCGCACTGAATGAAATGCCACCCTTCCTCGTAACTTTCCGCGTCTTCTTTCTCAAGCACTTTTAATTGTAGTTTTTATTCAATCATTGTAACGAGAAGTTTACGACGAAACGTAACCCAGTTCGATTGTGATTAAAGATTGCTTCCCGTACACATCGCTCTTTTGTTCTGGGTCATGTTGAATTGTCGATTGTTTCCCATGTCCACGTGGCTCCGATTCAACAATAGAGAACAGCTTCTGAACCCTTAACGTTCAAAGTTTGTGTGTTTAAATAGGAACGTGCAAAGAAAGTTAATTCTGTGTATTTTTAGATTTCATTGATGGTACTATTGCTTGTTTTTCATGATTCAGGTTACCAAATATGCTGATGGGTTGAACCCACTTATTTTCAAGCCCCTGATCAATACAGTTCAGACACGAAATAAATACGGAAGTTTAAGATTTAGAAGTGAGATGAATTATCGTGATTTGTGAATAAGTATTTTTTTTTTTTTTTACTTTTAAAGTTGAAATATATTTCCATTTTCTAATAACGGAGATCTTGTATTTCTTCATTATATTAAGTGAATATCTTCAGAGTATATGTGATAAATTATTCGATAAGCTGTTGTTTGAAACTGACCTAACCTCAAATTTAGATGTTACAGTTTTAATTTTTCAACATGTTGAAATAGACGAAAGACTGATCCGAGTAGTAAACTTTTTTAATATTAAAGAAACCGTAAAACGATATTTTTTCTAGATATTGAAAACATTGAATAATTTATGAAATATTGACATTATTTTCGTCTACTATGATAATTAAATTGAATTATTAAATGAACCTTTTTTTGTAGACTATTTATTTCTTGTATCACAACATAGTGATACTAGAAATAAATAGTCTACAAAAAAAGGTCGATTTAATAATTCAATTTATTGAATATTTGTTTCATTTGTGAAGACACTAGAAAAATACTAGGAAAAATGTGTATGGTATGTGAGGAAGAAAAGAAGATGTATTGAAATGCGATGGAGAGAACAGAGTGTTGTATGTTAAGGGTCTGAAGTTTATTACGCAGAATATAAGAAAAGGACAATAAGACGATGAAAATCTGAAGAAATCTCTCTTAATGAATATAACCATGAAGATGATGAGCATAAGACTCGTACTATTATTGAGAATGAAAAAGGAAAAAAAATATATTTAAGAGAGAAATGTAATTATGGACAACGAACAGACAGGAAGGTAAACGAAGGGGTTACAGTGGATGGAGTCTATTCGAAGCAATATGGGAGAGGATGATTCAAGGGGAAGTAGCAACCGGTCGGTCGGTCGGTGGAGTAGACGAGGGAGGGAGGGATCGAGCATGCACGCATGCAATGCCATTTCCATATGTGCGGACACGCCTTTCTTCCTTCCGCAACGAGTCTCAGCGTCGAATCCTGCACTCTCCCCTCTACCTCATCCTTCTTCCACACACACACACACACACACAGACAGACAAGTCGATCGCTATGTTCGCCTCTCGGCATCACGACAGCGGCAGCTCTCTGGAAATTCATAAGGTGAAGATAGAAAGTGAAAAGATGATTGTCAGGAGGTATCTTATCACCAGGGTTTGGATTGATAAGCACTGAAAAGTCGGAGAATACGTACTAAAAGTTCAAAATATACTTAAAAAATATGTAAAAAATTTGCACTGAAAATCCAATCAGATGCACTAAAAAATTTTGAACTACACGCTTGAAAAAGGTAGGTATGTATCTATTTATTTTGAGAAACCGCGAAAGATAATTGGGTTAGTTGAATTATAACTCCCGTTTGTACAGTATAAGCCATAATTCAATAAAAGTATGTAAATTTAAATTTAATTTAATTTAATTTTTTCGTCAAAAAAAGCAGTTACAAACTACGTATGACCACGTGGAGAACAATAAACTAATTTACTCTCCGGAAGCAAGCAAGGGACCATCCCGTCAATTCCGATCAAGGACCCTAAGACAGAGGCCGATTCAAAACTGTCACAAAAAATTCCTAGATAAGATAAAAAGTTAGCTACGAGTTACAATACTAATATAATGTCAATAAGTTTGTAATTTAACACAAAAAAATTATTTTAAATGTTCAAATTATTATCGAACTATAGATTATTCTGAGTATAGTGTTTAAAAATCATAAGAATTGAAATAACACTAAATTCACGATTTATTGTTACAATAAACACGCACCTAGGCAAAACCTAGAGTGCCTCTATAAGAAATCCGCCTCTACCCGAAGGATAACCGGAGCAAAACCCGGCTCAGGATGGGGCTACAGAATTAATGTACACAACCGTGCCAAAAATGAGTAAGTTGAGTTGATTATAGTAATTTAACCTAAGAATTCTAGAGTTCAAACAAAATTCTTCAAAAATATGCATTTACATGTACTATTAAATTAATTTCAAACGAGGCTAATGCTATAAATCGATTGCTTAGAAATCGATGTCTTAAGGAAAGTCACGAAGAAAAATAGCCGAACCTGAAAAATTCGAGTTCCCATTATATCTTATTTGTATGATGTACATTTTATAAATATCCATCTGAATAAATAAATTTTATAAAGATCTTCGTCACTTTCAGATATTTGTTTATTGCTCCACAGTTTAAACGCACAAAGTAACCAAAATTAACGTGATCCACTTCAGGAACATACAATTTTTAAAACATATGAAACATTTCTTTTAAAATCACGTGCAACCTGTCAAAACGAATGTTTTAGATTCTCAAAAGTGTAAGTTTTATACGCCTGAAAGTGACCATGTGTACGGGCGAAATGTCGCGCATTTAAACTGATTTTATCAGGAAGACATGAGAAAGTGAAGAAGCGTTTCATTGTTCATCCATTCTTTGCTTATCATCAGACATAGTTTAAGCAGCATTTTCACTATACATTAAAAATATAATATAAAACTCCACTTTTTTTTATTATAAGAATTCGAGTCGTATCAAAAAACAGGTTCAATGCGGATACTTTTTGTGGATTGATATAAACTGTTTTCGATTCCATATTCGGATAGAGTATCGAAAAAATAAGTTTATTGTTGTTACCACATTTTTGGTTCATACGCGATTGATAGATTAAATAGAAATAATCAAATAATTTTTCATTATCAATATGGAAAGGGAAAAAGCAGTAAAGTCTATGACAACCAGTAAAATATTTTGTCATTCTATCATTATTTATTGACGCAAAAGACCTTTTCGGTGCTACATTTTTCAAATTTAAATCACAAAATAAATATAAATTGAAACATTCTAAAAACAATCTACTCCCTTCTTCTTTGAAAAGTTAATAATTTTCAGTATAATATGAAATAATAACAGGAAATGAGAAAGCTGGCATACCTTGGTCTTTTGGCGAGCGGTGGTTGAAAGTATCGTTGTCTCATGAAGGGTGGGATTATATAGGGTAGTTTCCGGAATTTCCATTGACGTCACGTGTTTTCCGTGCAACAGGCTTCAGTTGGTTTATGACTAATTTTAGCAGGGGGGAGGAAATATCTGGAATTTGATGATTGAGTGTGAAAATGTTGGAATTAAGTGAATTGTGAATGTGAATGTTTTCTAATTTAAATAATGACAATTACAAAATCTTCTACTGCTTGTCATGAACATCAATCTGTCAATATCAGACCAATTCCTCCAACAACAAAGTCCTTCACAGTTCAGGCATTAATTCCTTTCGCTCTAGCGCTTTAGCTTTTTGTCATGTTTGGAAGGATGTGTATTAGCTATGTATTTTAAGATCAAATGAATTTGCACTGTGAACATCGCCCATAAGTGAATCAGTAGATCAAAACCTGCGGAAACAAAGCGATAGATAAATGTTTCTCATATTCTATTTACATTCTTTGTCTTCCATTGGCTAAATACGAGCAAATCTGTAGTATTTTCTGTCGTTCCGCTGCAAAATGTATCTAAAAATATGCTAATATTCAACAAAATTTTAAAAATACAGGCTCGTAAGCACCCAAAATGGAGTACATAGATATAAAAGTAAGAGATGATGAAAAGAGAAAGAAATGTTTCTAAAACAACAAAAAGAGAATTATACAAAGAAATTAAAATGACGGAATGACAAAGACGACCGTTTTGGAAAAGCTTATTCTCATAACTGTCTTTTTACAACCGACGTAACCAATTGTTTCCTATTAGCGAGACAAGAATATCCAGGCGTGACATAGTTGATTGCATTTCTTTCCTGAAATATTCATTCATCATTCGAGGCAGCGTCTAAGAATAGGTTGTTTATGCATGAAACGGATAATGGAAGGTTTTGTAAGGCTACCAGCAGTTACGTCGAAGTAGTTAAATACCGATTGTAATGTCTGTGACTTTCGCCGCATCTGGTAGCAAGTAGGATGAGCTTGTAATGCGGTGTGAACAATAAAAGGCGCTGGCGGGTGTATGAGTGCCACGGGAAAAGAAGGCATACGTTTCAAATGTGTTTGGTTGTTGGTTACGAATTAATTATAACAAGAAAATGTACGACACTGCGCGTTTTGTCTCCGTTTATTATGGAGACGATTTGTAATATCTTTTGTTTCGCATACCGAGCTTGAAAATAACCTTGCGGAGGATTTTCATTGTATTACACTGATACCTGTGTTGTATTGTTCCGACGTTTGTAATAGAATTAGTTCTTAATAACAGTGAATGTAGATAATATATTAAGAATGCGTAATATCTAACCTAACTCTTTTATTCTGCAGATTTCGTTGCAAAATAAATATTTTACTATTGAAATTCAGATACCGGATTGTGTCACATCGCTGAGAAATATATTTCAGTTACTTAGACAATGTTAATTGTTCCATAACTTAGACTCAATAGAAATCATTTGCATAGTAAAAAGCACTTGTAACTTTCACATAGCGAAGAAATGTGTATTAGATTAGATAGTTTATATTAGATCATTACACAGCACCTCCCTTTAGTTTTCATTTAATGAGTGATGTACCTAAATATTTATAAAAAGAACTGTATTATTTGTTCGTTAATCAGAGAAGAAGCTATTGCCTATTACTGTTTGGAATATGATATTCATGTGTATATAATGATATATAATTTAATATCACGTATTATAGAATCGGAAATTAGCAGTCATGTAAATATACGAACGAGTAATGTATCATGGGCAGAATTTCAGAGGGAATTTTCCCCTTATAGTTTTGCTTAATTTTAGATTTATATCAATATTTTCTAATTTTCGTATATCAACCAAGGAGCATAGAAAAAGTTCCCTCCCGCAAAACAAATTCAACTCAAATCCTTCCTATGCACAGAATATTCATAATCTAAACTGACTTTCGTCTTGGAAGGTACCCGTGTGCGTCACCAGATGTCTCGTTTGTGTTCCGCTTTGTCATTTCCCGCTGACGTATCTCAGTTTCACACAGTCGAAACAATATGTCACTCGAGGAAAGACCTCCTACTTCGTTGGTTAGGTTTTGATTTCACTCTACTAATACATCAATAATGTACTTACTATCGGTAGGTAACAATAACAATTGTTATTATTATTATTAATGTGAAATAAAATAACTTTTTATCTATTTAAACAACATCTGTCAGTGAGCAATGCTCTGTGGATTTGAAAAAACTTAAAAAACATATACAAAACTACATAAAACACTAATTACAAATCAATAATCCTATCCGTGAATGACTCATAAGAAAATTCCCACAGCCTGAAATAATGAGAAAAATTTTACATTAAAAGAAATATAATTTATATATCCCCGCTTATACATTTACACTCACTCTATTGTTCCATCACTGCGAATTACCATGTTGCTTATATATTGATTAGTATGAACATATTTATGGAAGTAATGTTTTAACATTTTCTAAATTGATTTCAAATTCTTGCAATAAATGGCATGGAACAACAGATATTTAATAAAATACAGCACGCGAAAATTAGATTCGTTTCTCAGTCACAGGTACGTGCCGATGGATTACTAGTTGGTTTCTTATTCTGAAAATGCTTGGAAAACAATTAATTCAGGATACAAAAGGTTAGGTACAAACTGGATGAACTCATACCTCCATATTTAAAATTATCATTTACATTAGTTGTATGATCATGGGAGTTTTGTTAAGAAGTAAAAATTTTTTGTTTAAACGGCTCTTAATATTAAATTATTACAAGAAAACACATAATGGGGTAACTTTCGAAGAATTTTTCGACTCTCATTTTTATCGAGTGAAGTTTTCAATTAATTTAACCTTTTATAACATTCTCAATAAATATTTTGAGTTATAAACAAGTTTATTGTCCTCCACGTCGTCATGCGCAGTTTGTAACTGCTTTCTTGACCACAAAGTTTATTATTTACTTGTATTTATTCCAAAGTCATATATTTTGTTATTATGGAAAAAAATACTTAAAAATTGTCACTGTATATCACTTGTTTTTCATGTGCCATCTCCACTTATGGTGTAATGAACGTGTCAGTCGCTAGTCTAGGATAAAGTTATATATGTGGAACTTTCAATGATGCATCTATTCTGTTAACATTAAAATAATCATTATAACTAATTCGTGAACAGATAAATATTTAAAACTTCAAATCATTACTTTTACCGTATATGTATAAGTGTTCCCTAGTTTGACATGAGTTGTATATTTGAGACATCTTTTTACTGTCTGGAAAAAAAGAAAGATTTATGAATAAAGATAGAAAAGTCCGATTTATAAATAATGTTTTCCGAATTATGTATAGTTGTTCAATAACTTTGTGTTTTATTAAAAACCAAATTTGTTGGTATTTCATTAATATTACAAAACCTAAGAGTTTTTATGCTTATCTTTTGAGTGTGTTGAAATGTTAAATCAACCTATGCCTTAGGGCCCTTGAGTGGAATTGATGGAATGGTCCCTTGCTTATCTCCGAAGAGTAAATTTTTTATTATCCTCCATATGATCATACATAGTTTTTAACTGTTTTTTACAGTAAATTTATTTTTATTTATTTATTAGACGATATTATTTGATAGATATTAGTTTACTCTTTCATTAAAAAAATATGGACGTTTAGAAACATTCTTTAGGTTACTCATACTGCCATGAGCGATTCAAATTCCCTTAAGGTAGGAAATTGAGAATCTGCACGTTATTTGCCTCCGCTTTCACATTTCCTACGCCATCCGTCCGCGAAGGGCGTCGGAAATAGCGGAGGGTAGTGCCCGAAGTCACGCAAGCGTTTAATAAATAGCCGCCACCTACGCCGCTAGATAACCGCACAACGTAACCGAGAAAAAACGGACTCATTGCACAACTTCTAAAAATAGTTGTCACGCCCCTAAGAATGTTTTACGAGAGGGAAAACAGATACAGCGTCTTCCGTTAAGATTCATGGCTCAGTAGCATTTTCGTGGGGTCTATTTGATCAATAACTATAGTACTCACGGCGAAAGAATGGTAACGAGATGTAACCAATGGAGTGAGAGTGCGACGTTGTCATATGTCCGTTGCGGAGAATGACCTAGCGTAGCTCCACCCATTCCGGGCGACATGCCGTGGCACCCACACAAAGGCTGCTATATAATAATAATAATATATTAATCTGCAAGTGAGCAATGCTCGATGGCAGATGGAAAAGAAGACATAATAACATAAGTATTACAAACGTATACATAATATGATAGTAAGAAATTAAATAACAAATTTTTCACTCAAATATCTCTAAAATACATCCACAAACGGAATAAAATACTTAGAAAATTAGCACACAAGAAACGAGAAAGAAATTAATAATCTGAATGAGGCCCATATGTGTGTATATTCACATACGTACACAAATACATTTTCACTTACAAACAGATACAGACACACACTCATGCGTACGAGCACTCTTCAACATACACACATATACCATTACTTCTCCTATAGCCGTGGTGGAGAAACAGTTGGAGAAGATACCTTCAAGTAGCTTTCTTTGCGACCAAACGCTAGTGATAAGGCCCTTTGTCCATCACAGTAGGTATATCAATTACTGGGTCTGATATTCACTGATTCCGCTGACACGAGTGGACCCACGATTCTAAAGTTAGAGAGTCGGCAATCTAGCAACGTGGGCATTGGCTCCTACATTCTTTACGTGGTCTACAGGCTCCTTCCTCATTGCTATTCTTTCGCCGCGAGTACTGTAGGAGCACAATACATGTTAGTTCGCAAAAGATTCTTGGTATCGATGTTGTATGACCATAATAATGGGTCGTATGTACAGAGTACTGCCTGACACATCCTTAACTAAATCCACGGTGAATTGTTGAGAGTTAAAACCCAAAATTTCGTTAATACTTGTGAAGAGTTGTTGGTCTTCTCCCCTCACACATTATGAGGAACCGCATTGTCGACAAATTAGTATTTGAGTAGTCTTTATCAATATTCCAGCATGATTAGATTCCTCACAGACGTTACCATTGCAATTATTTACGACCCTTTCGTTCCTCTTGGTGGTGTCTGACGGCGAAGTCCCGAGTTTGTTTCTGAACGCACCTCCCTCAGTTTGTCGGTTGTCGAGACGTAATATACCAGTATGCAAATGTAACCCCTCCACTCCTCCGACAACCATCCCACCCCTTGCGAACATGAAGGGGTGAGTATGTTTGCCTCTGTATCTGTCACGCGAATGGTTAACCAAGTGCCTTCTGGTTGATTGTACATTTTCTGGCGTATTTAATCATTATCAGGAAAATTAAATTACTTCCCATATTTAAACCAATTGTTTAAAAGGATTTCACTAATATATTGATTTATATTTTTATCACGAATAAAAGCAAAATCTTCAGCACCCGAAAAAAAACAAAAAAAAACGAGACATTTGACAGGAGGAAATATTGATGTAGATTTCTAATGGCAGTTTGTCACATTCAAGATTTAGCGTAAATACGCAATAGCGAATCGTTCACTCAAATAATGTGCGAGCATGAAAAAGTTAGTATCACACATAAGTAAAACACATGCAAGTCCCGAATATTTTCTTAAGGAAATTGAATATACTGCTTCGCCATAATTCAGAAACGAGAGAAAATCTGTGCCAGTTTATTCATATTTTTCATCCATTTAGAAAAAAAACATGTATTTAGAAAAACAAGTACCACACCAACGCAGATATTATTTTTATTGTTTTTATTAATATTGTTATTAATTTATTTTATTTATGTTATAGCAATTACTTTTACGCTAAGGGTATAGGAGGGGTAATGGCATATGTGTGTGTGTGTACTGTACGTGTTTGTTACGTATGAGTGTGTTTCTGTAACTGTTTGTAAGAGAAAATGTATTTGTGTATGTATGTGAATATACGAACATATGAGCCTCATGTAGATAATTAATTTCTTAAATCTAATTTCTTTCTTGTTGTAACCATGCGTAATAATTTTCTAAACATTTTATTCCGTTTGTGTGTATATTTTGTATATATTGATGATTTGTTTTTTAACTTCCTATTATTTTATTATGTTTGTATTCTTTTCTATTTGACTCTGAGCATTGCTCACTAGCAGACTAATAAATTATTATTATTGTTGTTGTTGTTGTTGTTGTTATTTGCGGTCATTCCCTATTAAATTGAGCGATAAGAACTTGAAAAAAAAATTTTATTTGTTTTTCTTGCTTTGTTTGTTTTTTTGTTCCTCTCGAATACTCTTCATGTGTTCACTGCCTTCTCTCTTTCGTTCTTCAGTCCGTGTGCTTCCTCTTCTGTTTACTGTAAATTTTTGTTCAACATATGTTTTCTTATGGTATTTCTGAATTTTTGTCCCTCAAAAATGTCATTAGTGTACGGTCAGCTTCAAATATCCATTATGTTTGCTGGTGTCAAAGATTCGCCTACTAGTTCTGTTCTACTCCATTCTATCTCCAACGCAGATATACTAACCCACATCTTTCCCACCCAATAGCCTACGGGTGAGACCGTTTCTCCCTCTATCTGCTCTTACAATCAGTCTACGCAAGACGCGAATCACGCCGAAGGTGACCCCATGTAGATCTCAGACTCATTGTAGCAACAACCACTGGGCGCCTATTAAAAAATACTCTATTCAGCCGTAGTATGCAAATGATTTGAAACCGGCGCGAACCCTAACTAGTCCCTGTGTATACTCAGCTCCACCACTCCGATATTAAAAATACCCCCGTCGTTCTGGCCACGTCGGATTACCTTTGATCTGAACGTGTTGTGTGAAGGGTAGGGTATTCACTCGTTATTAAATATATCCCTTCCGTTGACACTACCCCCTTTGCTGTGTTTCTTAGGGTATTTTTATTTTTTATTCCAGGAACCGTTTTTATCGAAATAAAAGACTGTCGAAATATCTTTCGCTTTGTCAGTGTAGGGGTGTGTCATATGTTAATAAAAGTAATCAAGTCATTTGACAAAATATAATATATGCATGGGGTAATTACAGTATAGGGTGAGCGAGTTCCAAAATAAAAAAAATGTGTTAAAATACGCCCCGTATCTATTGATATTTTCTGAAGTTGAATGATCTTCGTTTATGTTTGAAATTCTCTACAGAGTCTGGAAAGTCGAATGCATAGTATGATTTTTTTTCTCCTTTTTTAAACAATAAAAGATATAAAAAGTGTCATGGGTGCACCCTATTTTTTTTCTTCAGTAACATATAAAATCATCTTGACAGTATTTTCTGTACGTACTGCTATATTCAATTAATGACTATTAATTATTTCAGTAATTAATAGTATAACTCTTATTATCAACATTATTTATATTCCAGAGAAAAAATAAAAAATAAATATTGTTTGGAAATAATTTTTGAAAGGCTTTGCTCCGAAGACAGTTACATTGATATTTCAAACTGTCTTATCTTTCAGTGAAACTATAATGATGAGTTAATGTACTTAATATTATGCTTCGTACGTTATTAAATTTCCTACATAATAATGTTTCTCGAAACTTCTTTTCACATTAGCAAGAGTTACAGTGAGTAAACGTTCTGCTGTCTAAATTAGAAATTTGAATACTACGGTTATACGTAAAACCTTCTGTAGCCGGAAACAAACCAACATCCCATATGGTTGGAGGGCAGACTGAAGGTTTATTATGGAATTGAGTATCAAAATATTTTATAGAATTGTCGAAGGAAGATGATAAAAACTGCCTTATTTTTGCATTTTGCAGACTTTAGGTAAACATATTGACAACATTATTTCTTCATTTTCCTGGTTTCACGTGAACACGTCATTCGATTTGTTAGGCAGACCGCTGATATGACCATTTTTTTGTCTGTGTATCCTGTATGATTTGATTCTCAATTGTTTCGACAGTTGAATTCGACAAATATTTTCTATAGATATCTCGGGGAAATTAAGAACGATTATTTTCGAACTAAATTCATAACTTGTCGTGAGTAAATTCTATTCTAGCAGTTAAACAAGATCATACTTCTTCAAATGTACAAATTTATACCAAAAGCGTGAGGTAAGCCAAGATAACTTACGCTGCATAGTTCTCACTACACCATACAATGGGACAGGTCAAAACCTAATTGTGCAGGATTCCCACCTCCATCTTTCCTAGGAACTCGCGTCAATCTTCGTCAACATGTACTCTGAAGCTTTTCTCAAAAATTCGCAATTAACACACCTGGCCTGCGAAGCAAGTGGTACCAACGCTTTGTGCATTGAGTCGTCGTGAACGAGTCAGCAGAGGGAGAAAGCTCATTGAATCTCTCCTTCCACTGTTCACGAAGAGAAAGAACATTGTCTTTTCAAAGACATTCACATAGCTACGCCATCTGACACTGATATATTGCTTTCTCGAGCTCTAGTGAAATGTCTAGCACAAACTTCTTCACGTATTTCTGAATGTTGGCAGACGTGCCTTTGTGAGCAATTGTAGTTTGTTTCTATTGTTATTAAAATTTCGCAGGCACTTGTTCGTTTTCGTAGGGTAAATACTATTGTTGTGATTGCAGGATTTATCTTCTGGTTTATGCTTTCACAGTAGCAAAATAGGGACAATAATAATTTTTTTCAATGTCAGAATTTCAGGATTTTGTATACACGCAAAACTCGTTCCCTGTCTGTGGGTTAGAACTGAACAGTTCATTAGAACAGGCATTCTCAACCGCTGGGTCATTTCACATTTTTCGTGGTAATTCATGCGCATTGAAATGATCATAAAGAACTATTTAAGAAAATATTAGTACAACTCCTTTCATACCTAATATTAACTTTTTTATATATTTCAAGCCATTAGTAGTAGATGGTTTTCTTACCCTATACATTTTCTTATTTTGATGTGAGAAATTAGTTAACATCAAACTACTAAAAATGGTATAATTATATACTTATATTGAATTATATTTATAAATATTTTCTTCTCGTTTATATTTACAATTATATTTATAAATGTATATTTTTATATAATTATGTTTATAAATATTTTCATCTCCGATTTTGATATATAATTTTGATTATTAAATTTGATTTTCCGCAATTAAGATAGTAATATGTGGCGATTATTCATTCATGTAATTTATATCTTAAGAATCGATTAAATACTCAATCATAATACTACTCACACTAGTTCAGAGACATAATCTCAATTTATAAAGATTTAATGTTACTTCGTAAGTTTTGAGATTTGCGATATTATTTCGCGTTCCGTACATTTGTACAGTCACGCGTTTACTGAAGAACATTCCACTCTTATTCATGAATATATCAGTCTCTTTGGGAGTAAATGTATGAAACTCGTGCATTGGAATACATACATAATAAGAGTTCTTTGTTATTGAATGTTAAGTATGGTTGCAACAGCTTAAAGCGTTTCTCGTAATATAATTAGTTGCAAAAAACTGAAATGACGTTAGTCATGACAATCATTTGTTCATTTAGGAATGACACTTTTATTTCAAGTGTGGAGGGAAAACAATACTTTCTCTTATCTGCAATGTTATATTACTATTAACTTTTTTTCTGAGGCTTATTATTTGTGAGAAATTTACCGAGTACTTTTTTTTTCTTTAGGTTACAATAAAAGATTAATAAAGAGAAATTATTGAACAATATTCACCCCTTCACTAAAGCCAATCTATTCTTCGAACATCTGTCTCCAAAATACAGATTTTTTTTTGTCCCAGCGTTGCTTATCAAATCGCAACAATTTAGACCAATGGTTGATGCTCTTTGCTTAAAACATCTGACGGAACTAACCCTACCCAACAATGCTTAATTCCCATTCACAAACAAAACCTGAATTCAATAGCGACGCAACGCACTGCAACGGAATTACTTTAACTCGAGTAAAAAAAGAAAAAAGAAAAAGCATGAGAGATTGGTTCAGATCCAGAGTGATCCGAAGAGACGAATATGCAGATCGCAAATGAATGGAGGTTATTAAATCATAAAACCCGTTACAGCACCCTTCGACTTCATTCTTTTTTTTTCTCTCTGTCTCTCTCTCGCCGCGGTTGGTGTTTGGAGGGATGGGGGACAGTGAGGTGAGGCGATGTGAGGTGTAGCAGCAGGGTGAGGGCCACCGTGTGCATTCTCATGTTAATTCTTCGCGGAACACTCTGACGATGGGCTTGGGTGGTCCGCTTAGATTTATTAGGCTACGCTTCGAGATTATTCAATCGCTTCTTGTAATAGTTATTGGTTGCGGTTTTAGGAAGGTATCGATATGGTTAGTTGATGACCGGTGACAAAAACCGACCCGGTGAGGTTTGAGATTCCGGTACACTGAGTCGGTGAACAACTAGCGTGTAAGAAGTGAGATTCAATGATTGATTTTAATTCAGATTCGAAAAGAATGATTGCTTCATTGTACCAATCAATTATCAAAATTATTTATAGTAATTATTCATGTAGAGGACAGCACTCCTGTGACAAAGTGAAAATCCCGGGTTCGCTTCCCGGCTCGACGCTGTTTTGATGTCATATTTATCACAAATTTAGAATGATTTTACTGATTAATCATGACATGTTGAATAAAATTTACGATATATATGCATATTAATGATGTTTCTCTATTTTTTAACTTCCCAATTATACAGTATGTATGAGAGAAGTATTATAATCGGGCGAAGAAAAATAAATTCGTGATCTCCTCAGGTCCATATGAATTGGCTCCAGGAAAGTCTGTTTTTTCATTGTGTGTGTGATGACTTTTGTTTCTTTATTAATCAGAAACAAGTTAATGAAACAAAACCAAATGTATTGGGAATAGAAGCCTTTTATTGAACAACTCATTCCGACTTCATTTACACACCGTGCTCCACTTCCGGTTTATTAAAATTCAATTTTTTTGCTATTTCGTCACTTATCTTGTACAAAACATTGTTTAAAACATTAATAATCGTCGAAATACTCTTCTTGAACCTGATTGTCACCAATTTTCATACCACTTTACAACTGAATGCTAATCGAATTAGAAATCAATTTCAACCAGAGCAGGACTAATTTTATTAAGGAGGCTACCTCTCTTATTTTAGAATTGAAAGAAAATAACTGAATTTAGAGTATAATAAAAAAAATCCCAAGTTAAAAAGAATTCCTTGTACCTAAATCTATGTATTTCGTCAATGAATGATTATCATAAAATTGAAATCAATATTTTTGTTACAAATCAAACGTACAAGAATACTAAAATTACAGATTCACAGAAGTTTCGTTGGAATAACGTGGAAAAAATAAAAATAATTTCAGTATTTTAGTGTTTTATTGATATGTTAAACGCAATATTAAAAAGAACATTCTCATAGATTATTAATTTTGAAGCATTTGACTTTCCTAGCTCACTCTTGCCTCGATTTGTCTCTTCACACTCCTGAATAAAACAATGCAAAAAAAGGTTTAATGAATTCTTTTACGAGTTGGTACTTACATGCCCTCATCAACGGGAAACTGTTGGTTTGAATTATTTTATATAAGAAGGACAATCCACTTGAGGATGGTATATGCTGATTTATTTATCCTTGCACGTCAATTTAATAGCAGAATTGTACGCAGAAATATTCTCTTAATAAATTTTGGGGAAACTGGCATCTAATATATAAATCAATTTATCTGCAGACCTTTCAAAAGAAAAAAACGAATATGAAAAGTGGGTTTTGGTGATGACTTTTTAATCACGTACCATATCTGTCTAGTGTGTTCAGAAGTATTGCTTTTGTTTTAGATATTACTTTATATAAAAATACGAGGTATTATACAAGATCTTAATAATCGTGTGGCTTTACGATAAGACATCACTAAGAGACGAAAAGTAACAAAATTAGGACCAATACTAATTGAAATCTAAATAATTATAAAGTTGACGCTCTGTGAGAGATGTTTCATTCGGTCGAATTCATTACCGACCTCGAAACCATAATTTACCAATATTGATGCCACAAAAGTCCGTTTGATAAGCCCAAAGTGAAGCTTCATACATCAGAGCAAAATCTACGACGAAACAACGCAGGCATGTAATAGCGTTTCACAGTCCCGAAACAGCAAAACTCGTACTCCAAACATTGTAACTCGCGAAACAAACTCGTAACGACTGGCGTGTGCGATAATTGCGAACACGAGAATGTCGTAACTCTCGACGCACCTTTCGATGTGATAATTAGCTTATTAACCAAAAATTGTCACATACGCGTGTCTCGGTCCAATAGAAATGCGACGTGTATTCTCCCCCATACCAACCATCACCACCGCTATAGCCGTCGACCTCATTGTCTTTTCCTGAGAAGCGAACAATTGAAAACCNTCGACCTCATTGTCTTTTCCTGAGAAGCGAACAATTGAAAACCGTATTGAAAACAATGCGCTGACGAGTTGATAGAGAATGAAGTTTGTTTCGCGAATACACGCCCGCGTATACACGAGAGAAACCTATTTTATACTTATGTTGGCAGACCATTCTTAATATCTGATTAAATTGCAAACCTGAAACATTCATTGGAAACAAAGGATCTAAGTTAGATTAATATTGCACATACGTGTTTCATGTCTCCGCTACAAAAATTTATGCAGTGTGACTCGTATTCGCTGTGTCTAAAGCTACTATAGGTAAACTTTTATAAATGTTATATTGAGTACATGAAAAAATGGTTGTGACGTTATAAACAATCTCTTGTAGGAGAAATAATATTTTCAATTCATGCATTAGTAGACTGGGTCAAAAATGTTTGACTTTTTTTATAGTCGTAACTGTGAAATGTGTTCAAATTAACAAGCAATTCATGATCTCATTACTTTATTAGTCAGCCAACGTTTCGAGATGTTATTGATCTCATCAAGGCCAGCTGAGGTGCAGATAAGTTTAAAAATCATCTTTAAAAATTAATATAGTCAATTTCTTTAAAACATTTGTCAGGATTTGATATCATGGAAGGTTCGGTTAGACGTAACATTCTCCGTCATAACATTTTCGAACACTGAGTTGCATTCCTATATTAATTTTAATAGATGATTTTCAATTTTATTTGCACCTCAGCTGGCCCTGATGAAGAGATTAATAACATTTTGAAACGTTGGCTGACTAATAAAGTAATGAGATGATGAATTGCTTGTTAATTTGAAGTGAAAATAGAAAGTAAACAGTAATTGATTGTTTGTAATATTGACTTATAACATTGTCAGTGTTTTAAAGTGATATTCTAATAGACAATCCGAAATAATCTCAAGTTGATGTTAACGCAAAACGGTTCAACAGAATATGATGTTGTATTAAATGTAAAGTACCCATTTAATTATACAAAAAATAACTTAAGCTTGTGAAAGCTGAAATTGATTTGTTATTATGTACCATAAAGAATGATAGAGCGGTCAAGATCAGGTCACTGAAATCTTTTCTCTCCTTATTGAAACTAATATAAATCGCACCAATTATGATATATGAATCTTAATCTCAATCCAAATTATTTAGAACTAATGCTGAAATATAATAAATGAATACTCCCAAACGTGTTCATTTATACTCGAAAACGAACGTGAATAGACATTTTATTGGAAGAAATTCATTTCGCATTGTTAACCTCAAACTTCCAGTTCATTTCCATGCTACAATCGCAGCAGCTATTATCATTTGAAAAACAAAACATTTTGAACAAAGTAGCGTACAATTCACGACCTTTTGTCTTTCCTCTTCCACATAACTCAACCTTTCCGGTAAACGTATTTGTTTACCAACGCGCCTTATTTCACATCAACCTCCAGCATTCAAAGTTTGTTTTATATCACGAATGCTAATGCCAGTTCGCGAGCAACATGTTAGATTTCTCAACGAAACAAAACAAATGCTGTTGGGAGCTTATTCACGAGGTCGCTAGGAGCGCTGGCATTCAGAATCTAGTCAGTTGGTGACCAAACTAATATTGAAGAACTCCTTCCAACGGTTGGATGTAGCTTATGAGCTGCACCCCACGTACTGAACAGCAATTCAATGGAAAATGTATTAATGAAGTTAAAACGTTAACACTACATTATACGAAATAAATTATTAGTAACAATTTCCTTCTCTGGAACACTGCTCATGAGTAACCTTATGTCTCAGGTTTTGTATGGTATTAGTGTTTGGTGTACATTACCTATAGTCTCATCCTGTTCGAACATATACCTAAAGGAATATAAACATTTTTCCACGTTTGGTAGTTTCGAAATATATTTCGTAATTTTTAATAAATTTTTATTGTCGTGTAATTTTTGAATCTTGAATACTTTTCATTTATGAATACGACATCCATCAAAGTGTGCATACCTGCCAAGAAATATAATTTTGCTGAGGAGATTATGACAGGAAATACAAATTAAATACAAAAGAAACTTATTAGCAATAATTTTGACAAAGTCGGTTTTTGTGAATTCAAGTAATTCTATACATGAAATTTTCAGGGATAAATGTTTTTTTTTTTTCGAGGGGAGTCGTGAGTGAGTAAAAAACATTATTTAGCAAAATCGTTGAGAACATTCTGAATATTATTTGCTAAATTGACCTTTAGTCTGTATTATTAGGAACAGAGAATTTTATAGCGACTCATCTCCTTGTCAGTGTTCATGTTAGGGTCGTCGGTATACACTAGACCTTAGTACTTGTAATCTGGACTCGGCGCGGACGCTTGTCTGTCGCACTTGTTCACACACGTAAAAGAGTACGACTAATAGTTAGCGGTAGGAAATCGGAGTGTGCGAGTGAGTTGAAAGCCATCCTATCTACTAAGCGGTAAGTAACTATCCCCACCACCATTTTATTATTCGCACCATAACTTCACTTGGTTCACCTGGCCCTAGGTCGTCACTTGAACACATACAAGTGATTTGTTTTTTCCATTGTAGTATTTGTAAATGGGAAATGTAGCATACTAATGAAGCTTATGTACATAGAGCGATAAGAGTTAGGATTTACCAACAACTTGGCCCACGCGGAAGGGGTTAGTAGAAGAGGTTAGTAATAGAGTTATTGATACTAACAGGAGGTGGATAGAGAAAAAAGGGTTCAGTAGTCACAGCTATATGAACTGGGACAATCGTGTGAAAAGCTATAAATTTTTCTGGTCCCCACCGGGAATTGAACCCGAGGTACTTCATGGAGAGCATGAACACTAACACCTGAGCCACTAGAGGGATTCAATACAAGTGATGAGAAACAATCTAAATTACCAGTTTTATAGTTTTCCTCCTGCTAATTCCTTTACCTATCATCAGCGTTTGCCTAGTAGCCGTGACAAGTTCCAGTGACAAGAACTAAGCTCGAGCAAACAAGCCATAATGCTCGGAAACAGCGGAACGACGTGTGAGACACGGCCACCGTGAATACTCAACATCAATCTGCGATTCGTTAATTATGCCCTCGATAATTATGAAACATTGCAAAGTCTCGCCATTGCCACTGCAATAACGGTGATTACAGGAGTGGAAACGTATGTCGACGAAGGGATTTCTGAGGCTAATAAAAATGTACGATGGTATTGTGATAGACTCGTGATCCAAACTTGTTTATAACATGTACCAAAAGTATTGAATTTACGAAAAGGGAAAAATAAATTGTAAAATCAACATTTCTATAAAAGTTCATAAAAATTCACCTTTTAGATAAAAGTAATTAAATAGAAGGAATCTAATAGAAATTGATCAATAAAGAAATTATTTTAAAAACTTATTTTTTATTCCACATGGAGTTCGATTTTTGATAATATATTTTGTATATCCAATATGCTTGGCCACATTTATATATCAATATTCTTGAGGACTTGGTCCAATACATAAACCAGTTTATAAACTTACCAACGTTTCCGTTTTAGATTGAAATCTTCTCAGGGCTAGTAAAGTATATATTTAGTTAAATTGAAGGTCTCGATGAAAAACCGAAACGTTGTCAAATTTATAAACTGTTTTTTTAATGGACCGGGTCCTAGAAATTTTCATTTATGATATATTTTGAAACTAAGTTTTTGATTTACTATATTCTTAAAAAAAACGAATTATATTAAAATATTAATAAGATTTCATGAATGTTCATTAGTCAAAATTACCATTACGTTTAGGGTAAAATTATAATTATTTTCAGAATCTTCAAAAACTATTTTATTAGAGCTGAGCACCAAAAATATAATATTACAATGAAATAATTCATAGAGTTTGCATTTGCATTCACAACGATCATTCAAATTATTGCGAATACGTCTGCCTATTGTGAGAACTCCAAAAACACAATCAGCGGTTGCGAGCACATCGTTACTCTCTTGTTAACAATTGACACCACGTCCGCGTTCCTTTTTCTCTGCTAATATGCTCTTACCGATGATGGAGTTGGCGTGTGCGCGCTGGTCGTGTTTGTAACTGCTGAAGCGGTGAATTGCAGATTGAGTCGAATCCGCGATTCGCGAGACAACGCCGGGGAACGGGTCCCTAGAGTTAGATTAATATCCGCACAATGCGACGGCGACAAGAAGGGCTCTTCAAAGATTGATCAGCTCTCTATTAGAGCAGGTTGGAGCAAATGTGAAGCTGTTTCGTACGGCGACAGTGGTGGGGGAAAGTGGGAAAGCATCACTCGAGGTAAAGACAGTAGAATGTTACAGTTTACAAAGGAAAGTAATCATTGCGCCGTATTTTTCTTTACTGAAGATCTCTGAAAAACCACAAAAAACGCCCCATTGAAATTGCAAATATGTTATCATAAGAAGCATAGCGTTTCTACACGAGAATATTTTATAAAAATAAATTTCCACAAAAGAAAATTTTCATTTCTCTTCCTTTATATTTTATTTCTTAATTTGATTATTAAATGGCATAAGAACTAACATCTTTTGAACTAATATTACCAAACAAAAAATAAATATTATTTTTAAGTTTTAACAAATATGTGTTAGGCGTCAGAAAAGTAAATAAATGTAAAAAGTGATGTTAGTAAATATAAAAACAACTATAACGAGTATTGAGGAAGGTTAGCTGCGGGAAAGAGAACTCAACGGAAAATATTGGAACGAACCAGTAAAAATGCTTTACAAGTCTTACTGCCCGTAAAATAACCGAAAAAGTTTTCTGCATTGTTGAAATTATAATAAAGTTGTGATGTAGGGAAGATATGGTCTGTACACAAACATCATAAAATAAAGTTCATTTTTGAAGAAGACCAAAACTTAATCTTTACAAATTTAATAACTAAAATCACGGGTGATTATTAAACTCAAAATTTCCCGGACAGTTTTGTTTTCAGGACTAGCACATAATTGTATGAATGGAAAGTAGGGTACTATTCTATGTTTCTCGTTTTTATGTAGTTTTATTGAAGCCATTGGAACATTGTCCTTAAAGTTTTATTAATGCACTTTTCTTTCAATTGAGGCTTTAGGGCTCGTCGTATTTTATATTGGCTGTCTATATTCTATTAATTAAACCATTTTGTCGAAAAGTTCAAAAACTAGTCCAGGATGTTATTTTCAATTTTATACTCGGGTTTGCTAATCCCTGTCCAAAACCGTGTTGATTGCATTGTATTCACAGTAAACTAATACTTATAAAATACAACATTAGAATACAATGAGTTTTCTAGTGCAATTTAATAATGTGCTCTTCATTAAATAATTGTCTATGATGAATTGGAAAATTACTCGTTTTATCTGCACTCCTTCGTCAAGGTACCGTTAGAGTATGCAGAGGCAAATTTTTAACGCATCACTAACGTGTGTGGTATCTCTTACAACTTGATGATGAACCCGTTTGTGAAGAGTGTAGCTCTTCTCTGACAGTGCGTCACCTACTAACTGATTGCAGAAAATACACCGGAATACGGAGACAAATTGGTCTGGCCGCAGATTTACCAACAATTCTCGGAAATGGAACGGATGATGTTAATAAACTATTGAATTTTATGAGTAGGTCGGGGCTCCTCCCACAAGTTCTCGGGAGNTCTTCCCTTTCCGTTTGAAAATTATAATTTTCAGAATTTATTTCATTTTCGATATAATGTATTGGGCAACTGTTTCCTTTTCTTTCCTCTCATCTTTGTGTTTAGATATTTGTTAAATTCAGGAAGGTTTTTTTAGTGGGTATGGTCGAGATATTCGGCGAGTCCCACACACCTGCAAGGGCTCTAATGACCTTGACCTTGACGAACCCTCAAGTCCCAAGGAAAAACAAAGTATGTAAATGTGGTGAAACAAGCCAAAACAACTTCAAGTTTAGTAATAATGTTTCAAATAATAAATTTACTGTCAAAAAAAAACAGTACAGACTGCGTATGACCACGTGGAGGACAATAAACTAATTTACTCTCCGGAAACAAGCAAGGGACTATCCCATCAATTCCGATCAAGGACCCTAAGGCAGAGGCGGATTCAAACATTTCAGCAAAAATTCCTAGATAAGATGAATAATAGATAAGATAATGTGAAGTTGAATTTTTATAGCAAATGTTTCACTTATTTATTCCACACTTTTATACATCAGCATGATACAAGTATTTTTTTTATATTAATAGTGACATAAACCAATCATACATATTATATTCAAGAATGAACGCAAATAGCTATTTTTAATCATTCATCGCGTGACCATTTTCCTAATTAAATCCTTCGGGGAAGTATTAAAAATTCAGTTACATTCTAAAATAGTATTTTCACGTGAATATAAAGAAGAAGCGTTTAATATCTCCGGACTTTTCTCTGACACTTTTCTAAGAAAGAGGTGTCAAGTAAAATTGGGAATTCCCTTCATTATACAATATCCACAAACACGGAAACTTCAATGTCTGGTACTGAGGCGAGTAATTCTCTTTCTTCAATTTATTCCGGAGAAGAGGATACCATCAAAAAGTTCCTGAATGAATCTTTTTAAACTGAAATCTTAATATGAAATCTCAACAGCGCCGAGAAAAAAACTCAATGTTAATAATTTATATCTTATCTCTAGATTAACTGTAAATCCGTTCTTTAGATTTGGACTTTTTTACTTTCTCCTCGTTTCCTTGTCATTTCTCAGCTTGATGTTTTTGATTAAATAAGTAAAATTCTGTTAAAAAATTAAAAAAAGCTAAACATATCGTCGATGTAGATGACAGTTCAAAGATTGTTTTCTCAAGTTTGTCTCACAGTTTTTTAAGAGAGAATTGCAGGACGAGAGACCTCTCCACTCGATTAGCGATTGTCTACAGCAGACAAAACGCCAACGTCATAAAAAACAACAACTGGAGACTGTCGGATTCCGCATTGCGAACTAAAGAGTTTGTGCTTCCATCTTAATCTGAAATGACAGGTTCCTACCGCAAGGAAGCTGATCATGTTGTACAGGCGAAGTCGAGTAATTATTGAACTTCTTCGTTGTCGACTCCTGTTTCCGGTAAAATGGTAAAGTTCATCACAGTAAAATTCTCTAAATTTAAGAATTCGTGAAAATGGAGAAGACATACCATCAGTAAAATACTCAGAAATATATAAATTAAACCTTAAATAATTCTTTAAAAATTACTCTCGTTGTAAAGTTATAATCTAAGAATTCAGTATAGAGACCTTAAAAAAAAATTATTTTGTGTGTAGTTCGTCCTGTTTGCGAAATACATTTTATGCAAATTATTATATTGCATTAGTTTAATTACTATGATGTTTTAATACATAGAGTTCATTTAATATTCATTCTTTCTTTCCACAGAATTATCATGGTTTTGATTTTAGCAGTACCATATAACTCTTTCTTTCAGCATGCTACTACAAATGTCCTTTTAGAAAATACTTCATATCTTAAAGGCGGTTGCGAAACAAAAGTTTGACGTATTAAGTAACATGGTCCAGAAATACAATTCTTTTTCCGTGTCAGCTGTTGTCAGTTCGCCTATGATGGATAACGACGTTCCGAAAATGAAGCACCGATCCATCTTTCTTTTAATAGACATCGTTTTTCCCCAACTCTGCACCCCACCCTACGACTTGGTTCGATCTCGCTTTTTCTTAAAGGTTACCCAAACATTTTAAAGCTTTTTTATACAAAACGTAATGTGACCTTCTTAATTGGAAATTGAAGGGATATCGGTTCTTTGAGCGACGTAAATTTTAAATTTCGGTACCCTATTTCTGAATAAAGTTAGGGAATAGTTTTTGAAACGACACAAATTGTATCCTACTTCTGTTTTAGAATACGAGCGACAGACGTTATCCGTGTGGATCAATTATTTATGAGATTATTCAATTAGTTTCATCAGACTAAAGCAAAGAAATATTTTAATTTAAGATAATATTTTATTTTCAGATAATTTAAGATCAATCGCCTTCTTATTTATTATAAGAAAACCAAAAACACGGTGTAGCACTATATTTGATTTTTCAAAAGTGACCTCCATGTAATTTACTCTCCGGAAGGAAGTAAGGGACCGTCCCATCAAAACCGATCAAGGGTCCAAAGCCAGTGAGCGATTCAACATTTCAGCACTTTACTCCTAAGATAAGAATAAAAATAATTTGGTACATGTCATAATATCAACAGAAATCATTAAATTTTTATAACTAGAAAACAAAAAGTATTTCTTAAATTATATTAAAAGGAAATCGGAGAGAAACCTGGGTCTGGATGGGGCTACATGCCAATGTCGACTATAGATAAAACTAAAGTTATATGAAACAGTAATAGGGCAGGAAAATAGTTTTGAAATTTAATGTTACTTTGGAAGTAGTATAGTAATGGCGTAAAAAGATATTTTAAAAAATTGATGAGAATCAGAAACCCATTTTAACATTTAATAAGATCAATGAGCAATTGCAGAAGCAGTGCTCCAGTGCAATGGTGATGATATTCAATTTAATAATATATTTTCGTCTTTAGTGGG
Organism: Laupala kohalensis; assembly: GCA_002313205.1. Classification (NCBI taxonomy): domain Eukaryota; kingdom Metazoa; phylum Arthropoda; class Insecta; order Orthoptera; family Trigonidiidae; genus Laupala; species Laupala kohalensis. The sequence goes on from NNCF01126509.1 coordinate 557,740, forward strand.
TAAACTTCGGAATCCACGGAATCGTGATCGGAGTGTGATTTTTCTCTGCAATTTCCTTGTCTGATTCCTGCCTTCGCTCCATCTTCCGGGTGATAGACAGCCCTTATCGCTCACGCCCCAGGGGTTGAGGGGTTACGATGAGTTGATTCCTCCGTGACCAGCAGTAGCAAATCGATCATCTCCACGGGGGTGCTACAGATTGCTGGAGTTCATTTTCCTAATATTCTTAATCGCAACCTTCCTATTTCTTCTTTCACTCAGGATTGATCGACTCTTTTCATTCTCTTATTTTGGTTCTTTAGCCCGCACTCGTTCAATTTCCACAGTAATCCTTTATTTGCTTCTTCACGCGTCACAAAACATTTTATGCAATTTCACTCATATTTCTTCTTAATAGTGGCATTTGTTGTATTTTATATGCATTCTTTATCACACTTAAACACGTAGAAAATATTTTTTTTCGATTTATCTGTATCTCACTGGTTTATCTTTTTCAAATTTGTGCAAATGAAATTGAAAAATAAATCGATCTTTTTTATCTCTCCGTATGTATTGCTTATGAATCAAATACATAACCACGTTAAACTCCGGGTAGAGGCGGATTTTTATTTTGGCTATCTAGGCTCTTGTCTAGAGGCGGATTTTTATTTTGGCTATCTAGGCTCTTGTCTAGAGGCGGCGTCTATTAAAATAATAAACCTCGAATGTAGAGTTATTTCAATACTTACGATTTATAAACAATACTTTCCGAATAATGTATAATTTATAATAATACGCACTTGTGAAATACCTTTTTTCTGTTTTATTAAATACAATTATTTGTTGGAATTCTGTAGATATTTGTTGGAACACGTAACTATCTATATATTTATTCCTTTCGTAGAAGTATGATGAAATGTTAAATCGCCCTCTGCCTTAGTGCCCTTGATCGGAATTGATGGGTTGGTCCCTTGCTTGTTTCCGGAGAGTAAATTAGTTTATTGTCCTCCACGTGGTCATGCGCAGTTTCTAACTGCTTATATGACAATAAATTTATATTTATTGTTGAACACTGTGAGACGTTGAGAATTTCGACGGTTAATTAAAAAATAAGTGAATATGTGGCTTCTTTTTAACAGTAAAATACAATGTGGGTAGTATAATATATAGAATAAAGTGAAACGTAATATGGTGAAAATTACAAGATTAACAATATTTTAAAATTACACTATTATTTTTCATAGTTTAAAAAAGCAGAAAGGAATGAAGAAAATCTACCTTCAAATCATTGAAGGTCACATTAGAATTGTTCAGAGGAATTGAGCAGGGATTATCTCCCCGTGAGTTCAAGGTTTATTGGTTCTCTGGCAACACACTATGTCTCTTTCGCTATTTCTTCATTCATTCATTCATTTATATATATATATATATATATATATATATATATATATATATATATATATATNNNTATATATATATATATATATATATATATATATATATATATATATATATATATTTGTGTGTGTGTTCAATTCTAATCTATTATATTACGTCCATTATGTAATCTAGTTAATATCTAAAATCTAATTATGAACTGAATAGAGTTTGTAGGACATGATAAAAGGGAGTCATGGGTAAGTATATTATAAAATAATTCACAAAAAATAAAAATATTATTCGTCCATAAAAGGTCGTAAGTTTTTAATTATTTATATATGTTCAATATTTGCAGGGTTGAGGGGTTGAAGGTGTTAAGTGATGTTGAGTTAGCTTAGTGTTGAGTTAGCTGTAAGTGATTTGGGAAACCGATACTTTTTGTCTCGTTAATAAATGGTTTAATATTAACTTTGAATCGGCTGTGTATTTTATAAAAAAATAAGACAGTTCAGAATTAAAAGAATTTCTATTCGTTAACATGACTTTTTTTCTTTGGAATTGTAAAATATACAGAAATATCTTAAATTGCGTTAAACTACAACGCGATATAACTGATTAATTATGTTTGTGTACATAACATTATGAATTGTAAAATATTAAATTATTGGCATTTCATATAAGAAATCATTATTTTTTTCTCTATCAAATCAGATAAAACAATTATAACATATAAACTATAAATCCATTTATCTGAAAACTAACAAAATATTTCTTATCGCGGCAATATACTCAATCGTTCATTTATGTGGTAAAATGTTGTTTACTCCGTCCGTATTTGATGTGCAAAACGACAGATCCATTATCCCCAAGGATATTTTTTTCACCTCAAAGGGCTCGAGGTGAGAGTATTTTTGCCTTCCCCCCCCACATACACTAAAGCTTATGGAGACCACATATACAAAAAGGTTTGCTTACCTACTTGTTCATATCCAACGCCCCAATAAATTTTAAAAGAATTGAAATTATTGTTTTATTTATTAATAGATCAATAAATAAAGGGTAACTTTTATTGAAATAAATTATGATCATATTTACGAATTTAAATGATATTTGGTGTCCAATGATATGAGGTGCCTTGATTATGCCCGGAGTGGATGATATGCCATTGATTGTTATTCAGAACTTTGGATCCGAGAACATCCCATTTGTGCGAGCAAACACCTTCAACTCACCTCTTCGTGTCGTCCCTTGCGGGCCTCCTCGCAAATACCTCCGTTCGTTCGCGTGTTCGATAGGTCGAAGTTGCTTCCGTGCTGCGGGCACGTCGACAGTCGACGTCCATGATCGATGGGCACCTCCGCTACCGACACGTCTTCCTTCGTTATCTGCTGCTGCTGCGGCGGCGGCCACCGCCGCTCCGTGCACCATGCCACCACCCACCCACCCACCCACCTACCCCCACCGATGGGTGATGCCCCGTTTCCATAGAATAGTAGAGTGAGGGGTGATGGAAACACTCGTTTTGTACCCTGGTTGAGCAGAGCGTTCGAATAAAAGAAAATATAGAAGAGGGAGCAAAAAAAATTACAAACTTGTCTTTTCATATTTCAATAGAGTACTTTACAAAATCGTCAAGATTATGTCATTCAGGGGGATGGGGCAATAAAAATACCTCACAATTTTTGTATTTTTTTATATCATACTAATATTCTATATTCACTATACAGCCGGTGAATTTCCCTCACTTCTTCGTCTTATGTTTATTTTTAACCAGGAAAAAATAATTCCACCTTCCGTGATTGCCATTAATAGTTGACAAAATTAAGTAATAATTTCAACTTTTATGCCAGAAATGTTTTATGAAATGTACATGTATCATTGTAATAAGGTAGTATAGAAATCCTTGTTGTGAGAAAAATTAATTACAGAAGTTTATAATAGGTCAAATTGCTACTAATCTATTTTCTTACAATTAACTTGAGACTTCTAGTGCAGTGCTTGACAAAATCCACTTACTGTAGAATAAGTTACAATTTCGTTTAACGTCAATGAGTTATTGCAGTATCTGCTCAAGCACCAAAAATATGGAGTTAATTTTTCTTTAAACTTACACGTTTTCTCTCTTCCAGTGCTTTTTTTGCGGTAGGTACTGCTACCTGGGAGACAGTTCAAGAACTGCCGACCATTCGATATTCATCTGTCTTTTAAATCAAATTATGATTCAAGCAGGTAAAATATGAAATTTCACTGAATCCAAAATCCAGAAAATAATCACTGGAATGATAGCTCATTTTTGGTAACTGTTGAATGTGTGGTGGGGTCATTGCTGAAAGTTGTAGTAAGATGTATTGATTGCTCCAAATTTCTTTTTTTTTTTTTTCTATGTTCAACGTCCATCTTACAGTGTCGACGGTTTTTTCTCCTCGCAAGGCCTTTGGGTGGGAGGGGATAAAGAGGTAGTTTTCTAAAAATATTGACTCAGAATAGGAATGAAAATAACAAATATCTTACATTACATTGTCGAGGGAGGGCAATGTACGCCTAAAGCACTGCGACGAGTGTTCGTATAAATTTCCAAGTCTTGCTTCCATTGCAAGCCTCTTGACCGCTTCTTCCTAGTATTCATGTAGTTGCGTGAATTCGTTGTTGAAGTGTGTTCTTTCTTTATTATTCCATGTCATTGTTTTATTTGTATATGCGGTTAATTTGGTTTTTTTATTGTTACCAAGATAAATCAAGCACATTTGTTTATATGTTCAGATACATTTCACCTGATCAAGGCAGCGATCTACTGCTGAAACGCTGTGGCATAGAATAAATAAATTTTAATAAATTTATTGTCAAAAAACAGTACAAACTGCGTATGACCACGTGGAGGACAATAAACTAATTTACTCTCCGGAAGCAAGCAAGGGACCATCCCATCAATTCCGATCAAGGGCCCTAAGGCAGAGGCGGATTCAAAAATTTCAGCAAAAGTTCCTAGATAAGATAAAAAGTTGGCTGCGAGTTATAATACTAATAGAATGTATATATGTTTGTAATTTTACGCAAAAAATTACATGTAAATAATAAATAATTGTCTACAAAAAAGGTCGGATTAATAATATAAAAAGAATCCGAGAGCAGATGACACACATCTTCACAGTGCTTCGCATTCACAAAGCACATTCTCATCCGTTTTTTGGCATCTCCAATTTAGCGGAGACGTCCTCTTAGTCTACAGTGTCCTGTTATTAGTCCAACTGTCCAATGAAGTAAATCTTTACTCATGTTAAGCGGTTCTAATAAATATTTGTTCACACTTGCATATATAGTGGTCCACATGAAAGCTATATGAAGGGAAAGCTTGTCTTATCCTGCGTTGACCGATCAGAAGCAAAAAGGTTTAAGAAATGTCTTTAGTTACGCTAGTAGCAGACTGTTAACGCGCTCAGATATCGCGTCTGCAGTATATGTCAGATCTCATGCCGTGAACACAACTTGGATGCAGAAAGCGCGTGTTGGACTGTTGCATGACCTGCTCCTCCTTGTAAATGGATTCCCGCGTGTTATCACCTCCGACTGCACAAGGGGAAGATTGGAAGTGGGACGGGGTGAGTTGATCGGAGGCCAACCCCCACAGAACTCCGTGTCGACAGACAGCGCCAATGGGGTAGGATTCCATTCCACTTCGTTTGTGGCATAGAATGAAGTTGAAGGATTGCGGGTGGAAGTTGTAGTTCTGGAAATTGAGCCGGGATCATTCCCTTTCACACCTGAGGCATTGAGGTCTACAATCCTCCACTATTTTCCATAACCATACGTAAACGTATATGCATCCAAGATTTTGAATAATTCTCTTTTAAATACTTTATTTATGATTGCATGAATTGTTAAAAATATTGTTACTGGTTCTGAGAGTATATAGACTTACTATATTTATGCGGTAAAATTAATAATAAATAAAATGTGAAATGTTTTTCATTTTTTGAAATGTCCTTAAAAGTTTTAAATATCTGAAATACATCTATACATATTGGGAACATATTTCATAACACACATTATACAAACGTATATGATGTTTCATTTCATGATTTTGTTATAGGTTTTTTGTTGTTGTTGGTGGTGGAGGTACACTTCATGAACTTTAACGCTTTGAGAGATAAAATTACACGATTTGGTGGTAAATAGAAAAATATCATTCAACGGATAAAATAAAGTTATATGACGAAGTCTCTGGCATAATTTTGTACTTATGTATTATAATTGGTACGTATCTAGTACTTTCAATCTGACCTTTCAAAAATGTGAATAAAAAAATAAAACTTGGCTTCTTCAATTCTTTGTAGATTCTTAGTACTTATACATTGATTTAAAAATCGCTCTGAACAAATATCGTAATTTTATGATATGAAGTATATTTTTTCAGATAAAACTATCATTCCATAGTTGAAGATATTGATGTAGAGATTTATGAGTTTTAAATGACGCAACAGTTCTTGTTTCTTTATTATAAGTCTTTCTCGTGATGCGATTCTCCATTTGTCCGCGTTCGCCTTGACGAATTGCACACATGTCTGATCTTTGGAATTCCTCATGCTTCGTTTTTATCTGATGTTCAGATCTTCAAGTGAAGGATAAAACTTTGTAGTGTCGTAATGTTGCAAAGTGCTCTCTTGTAATTAATAATTTACTGATTTAATAACTATTATATTAATTCATTAAACAGCTGACTTAAATGAAAATAAATTTGAGCTACATCTTGACAACATAGAAATCCTGGAAGAAATCGTAGGGATCTACTGATGGCTCCCAAAAAGAGTTCTTATTGTGACACACAATTGCACCATAGGAGCTTATAATGTATTTTGTTCCAGTTATAAAAACTTATAAGTAAATTTTTAAAATTATAAAAATGTTTTTTTTTTAATTTTTGATAGGAGTTCTCGTGCTTGAGGGCCTACTAAGCCACCCGTAGTCCCATCAAAATATTCCGCAGCTGATATATCATTCCCTTCAACCCCTGTATGATTCTTAGCACCATGTCGATTTCTGGTCCTTACCAAATTTGAAAGCGCAGCAGTTAACTGAAAATCCAGTCATATGGTGGGAACAAAAAAATCGGTTATCAAGTGGACTCCGCTAGACACATTCATCGTATGCGCAATCAAGACAAGTCAAAAGCAGATATATTTGGAGCGGTGGCTACTGCCGTCGCCTCCTCCACCCGCACTCTGGAAGCAAAAAGATTCAGTGCTGTCGGATACCAGGGCCACATTTTCTCTCACATTGACAGGCAATCCCCCAGGCGAACAGTGGAGGAACAAGAGCTGCCAACATTGATTTGAAATCGGTGTGTCCACGAATTTTCATGGAATTTGATTTGAGAAGACCAACTGCTTCTATTAGGAATTTTTTTGAAAGATCTTAGTACACTGCATTGTGTTATAAAGGTATTTCATTTTTTGTCTTCACTAAATTACTTTCGATGATTGAATCTTTAAAGAGTAAATTTTATTTTTTATTGACCCCGTACTAAGATTTAACTTACATGCAATGGACAAGACCATACTATTATATAGGAGCTAAATTAAACAATGCTATTAATAAAAAATAATGTGAGTTACTATTTCATCGTTAAATTACTTTCATGATATTTTTTAAAGTACCATATTACTCATGAACCTCGATCGGAATAAGTGGGATGGTCCCTTGCTTGCTTCTGGAGAGTAAATTAGTTTATTACCCTCCACTTGGTCACATGCAGTTTATAAGTGCTTTTTTGAAAAAAATTATTGTTATTATTATTATTGATTTTCCGTGTTTCTATCATGGTCAATGCAGATTCTTCATCAATTGTGGGATCATTCCTGAGTAAACTTATTCGAAGATGAATGCTGAGTAAGTTCGAGACAATGGCAGGTGTTCAGCGGGACTGACTTCTGGATAAGGTAAGGCTGTTTTCTTCTCGATCCCTGGGGTACGAGATATTTACGTAGATTCTTGTGTATGAGCCCTTTGCTGGAAAGGGCAGAATATGCGCTTCGTTTACCTTCCACTGGTTCTTAACCCTATACACCAGGTCGGCATACTTTCTTTGTTTCTCAGCGTAGGTTTTCTGCAAATTTCGCAAAAATATATAATAATAATAATAAATTTATTGTCAATAAAGCAGTAAAAATTGCATGTGAACACGTGGAGGACAATAAACTAATTTACTCTCCGGAAACAAGCAAGGGACCATCCCATCAATTCCGATCCGGGTCCTAAGGCAGAGACGGATTCAAAAATTTCAGCAAAAATTCCTAGAAAAGATAAAAAGTTAGCTGCGAGTTGTAATACAAATAGAATGTCAATATGTTTGTAATTTAACGCAAAAAATTTACATGTACAAGTTATTATCGAACTATAGATTATTCTGAGTATAGTGTTTAAAAATCATAAGAACTGAAATAACACTTAATTCACGATTTATTATTACAATTAACACACCCCTAGACAAAGCCTAGAGAACCTGTATGATAAATCCGCCTCTACCAGAAGGAAAAACGGAGAAAAACCCGGGCCAGGATGGGGCTACAGAATTTATGTACACAACCGTGCCAAAGTTGAGTACACATAAAACTAAAGTAATATGAATCATAAGACACAACAATCATTCAAGAAAATAGTTTTTGAAAATGTTATAAGTTATTTAAAAAGTACTACCATTAATAATTAATACTTCTATGCATTTTTCATCCATGTTCGAGTTTTACTCCAGTTTTCCTTTGGGTACTAGGATTTCATGGTCTCTGGTTTGCTTACGGAGATTGCTTAGAAAATTAGTTTGCCCTCCTCGCGATCTCACAAAATTTTTGTCAGGGTAGTAATCAGGGGAAGAAATCAGGGGAAGAATAAAATGCTTAATTTTTTAGATTAGCTGACCTCGACCACACTCTCTAACATTAATTTGTACAATTTTGCTTATTGTAATTATTTAATTAATTTGCATACATCTTTGTTTATCATAGAATTAAACTGATATTAAACTTCGTGAAATTTTCAGGCACCCAGACTTCTTTTTCTCTCTTCCATTCCTTTCGAAAAACATTTAAATTTTTATAATTTGGCAACCCTGACTCGGGTTGGAGCCGGAGTACGAATAATGAAATATGGCCAGTTGCATAGAGCACGCCTGTCTCTTGCCTTGGAGACTTATAGCCACACAAGTAATTTATCTGACTTTAGAAACCAATTACAGAAGCGGCTGTGACATACGTTCATTCTTCATTCACCGTCCGAGCGTGAAGGCTCTATTAATGATTTCTGATTCATACAGTATCAATTTTTTTTTTTTTTTTCTCCAGCGGTCGTCTGTCTTTTGAATGGTTCCTGCGTTCCCGACAGAGCGAGATCGGCAGAAAGGGAAATTCATGGGCGTAGTCACTGAAATCGTGTCAGAGAGCGGAAGGTCAGGACAGTAAAAGGGTGGAGGGATCTGGGACAGAAAGATGAAAGGGGGAAAATGAACAAGGGCGTCGCGACGGAAACATTGTAATGTTGATTTTATTGCATAAGGTTTAATTTGTTTTTTCTTCTTCTTCTTTTTGTTTAAATATAACACCTGCTCTGTGACTTATTAGCTATTTTAGTTTAACCTAAAAATATATTACACAAACATTCAACATAGTATCACTGATCAGTTCAACTTGTGTTATAAACACTTGTCAGTTTAACCACTTTTGCTGTTAGTAGCTTCTTAGACACTTAACATTTAGTCATATTATTGTTTTCCCTTCATTACAGTCTCTTCTATCATTTTTATTTTACAATTTCAAACGGTTTAATTGTTGATATGATGTGATTAATTCATTCCCCTACCAAATTCCTTCTTTTTACTTTTTATTTCAAAACGTCTCAACATGGTCATTCAATCACACGTTTATTAAATTTAACGATCTTTCGTATTCACATAACCATATTTTGCTATAGAATGTTACAGCAATGATTTTTGCCTCCATCACGTGTTTATATAAATAAATGTAGTATTTTATTAATAAACGGTCGTTACATTAATAACACTCCAAACTCCTGATGAAAGCCAAAATCCTGGCTGAAACATTTATATTTTCTTGTCTCCGTTGAAGGGTCAGTTTCCTTCAATTTTTTATGTCTATTTTCTTCACTTCTTTTCCTGTATTCATCATGTTACGTCCAGATTTCAACACGGTTGTCTCTTTTTTCGTCAGTTCAAGACACGTAAAGGGTTGTTTATTGACTTTTCGTCTTGAATACTTTACGAAATTAACTTTTTATCTTAGAGTCCTCGTACATAAAATATAAATACTTTTATCTCGTGATGTCATGGTACCTACAGTACAAAGATTTCTCCTCTACGGTTAATGGTTGCTTATAAATGTTCGCTGTACTGTGAACCTATCTGCAGATATATGTATCAATATAGATCACTGCCCAATCTTAGGTAACTAAACTCTCCTTTTCAAGAACACATGGAAATTCCATGAAATCGTTATCCTGTAGCATCCCATATAAATTGACGCGCGTACCAACCCCATCTGGAAATGGAGATTTAAACTTCTGTGAATGTTTATGTTAATTAGTCTCTTTATTTTGAGTGTAGTTCGTCTAAATGAATTTTATTGAGCTAGATATCTCTTCTCGTACAGGCAGGGGCAGGTACAGACTTATTTTAGGGGGGGCATTAAAAAGAGAATAAATAAATAAATAAATTTTATTGTCAAAAAACAGTACAAACTGCGTATGACCACGTGGAGGGAAAAAAAACTAATTTACTCTCCGGAAGCAAGCAAGGGACCATCCCATCAATTCCGATCAAGGGCCCTAAGGCAGAGGCGGATTCAAAAAATTCAGCAAAAATTCCTAGATAAGATAAAAAGTTAGCTGCGAGTTATAATACTAATAGAATGTCAATATGTTTGTAATTTTAAGCAAAAAATTACATGTAAGTTATTATCGAACTATAGATTATTCTGAGTATAGTGCTTAAAAATTGAAATAACACTAAATTCACGATTTATTGTTACAATAGACCCGCCCCTAGACAAAGCCTAGAGAACCTGTATGATAAATCCGCCTCTACCCGAAGGAAAACCGGAGAAAAACCCGGGCCAGGATGGGGCTACAGAATTTATGTACACAAACGTGCCAATGTTGAGTACACATAAAACTAAATTAATATGAGCCATAAGACAACACAATCATGCAAGAAAATAGTTTTTGAAATTGTTATAAGTTGTTTAAAAAGTACTACAGCAATGGCGTGATAAAGCACAAGACGAATTTAACTTTTGTTAAAATCAATAAATTCTTTTACAGTGTAGAAGCACTGGTGCAGGAGGTAGTTTTTAACCGCGGATTTGAAGATATTCAATTTCATAATATCTTTTATATTCTTGGGCAGGGAATTATATAGAACGATTCCCGAATGGTATGGTCCCTTTTGGCAAAGAGTGGTTGACACTCTAGGGCGATGAATATTACTACTATTGAGTGTATAGTGTTCGTGAACGAGACTGTTTCGTATAATATTGGTTTTAGTACGTTCCAAAAAACATCCCACCCTCAGAAAAAGAAATTAAAATTCCCAAGCAAATTATAATTTTAGGTCATCTAAGTGTTAATTAATATGCGGTTCGGTAAAGTAACACCCTACTTTCGAGATTTTATGCGACAGAGGAAAGTGATAGGTACATTTAATCTGATTAAAGATGCATAAACTCTATCCACATTTTTAAGGTACAACATCATTTAATATTTCAAGGACAAGAACAAAATTACTGGTGAAAAATGGTGCTGAAGCTGCAGTTTTTGAAAAATTAACTGCAAGTGCTGTATACGACTGGGACTGTTCCTCTCTATTGAACCCAAAATTTGTATGAATCGTTAATTCTTGAAACATTGTCTTTGGCCGAGTGGGCAAAAAATTCATTTAAACAGAAAATGTACAAAATTGCCCTAACATGAAAATGAAATTAAAAAGTTTACCTTTCTTGCAATTTTAATCGCAGCGTGCTACTTCAATTTCCTTTAAAAGATTATATGACTAAAAAATCCAATTTCTTGACAACAATATTTTAAAGCACTAGCTCTAAGTGCCTGAAAAATGGTCTATGAATTTTGAAGAAAGGATTTTAAATTAAAACATCCAATAAATATATCAAGCTTCAATTTACTTTTAATTTGATTTGGTGACATATACTCGTATGTTTATGGACGAAACATGAAATTTGGAATAGCCCACAGATTGCATCTAATGTTTCCGTTCAAACATCAGTTAAATCGTGTTATTTTTAAATAGTGATATATAAGCTCGGAGACGATATTCAGGAAGAGAGCAGATTAGGAACTCGTTCAGTACCTATCTTCGTATATTTTTATTACGAATTTTCATTGGATTTTTCGTGCGAGTTCATGCTAACGCGACAAGAACAACTAATAACTGAATTAAGTACATATATTTAACTTATATGATAAACCGTCTAGCAATAGAGCAGCATAGAAACATAAACATATTATGAAAAACATCGTCTAATAAAAAATAGACCCTATGCATTATATATGCGAGTCCTACCCGAGAGAAACACAGCCCGAGGTTACTAAAAATCTTTTAATGTATTGGATGGAGATGAGAAATATTCTTGATGCCACCTCAATGCGTTGACCTCTGAGAGGAAGGTTGAGAAGGCTGGATGATTGTAAATTGATATTTCTGTTTACTTTGTGAGATTTATAGAGACCCTGGTAGAGCGGAGAATTCGTGGGTGGAACCTGGTTTCGTCAAAAATTTCAGAGGATAATAGTTTACTTGAAGTCGGAGAATTTGCATAACCTTTATATATGTCTATAAATCAATTTTGATAATAAAATTAAGCTCTATGTAGTTTTGATTTGGTACAGTTAATTATTTTCCATTTAACAAAATAATTCTTAAATTGATGCTTGAGGTGTGTGTGGGGGGTGGGGGTTCCAATACCCTAAACCCCTTCACTGTTCGTGAACCTCGGAAGATGACCCCTTCCCATGAGCGTATCATATCGTTCACATCAACATTCACTCTCACAACAATAATGGCACCACCATCGCCTCTACAACAACTTTGTCAAACGGCATGGCATGTTGTGCGTTGCTGAATCGTTTCTTCAAATATACTGCTGTACTAATTACTGATTAAAAATCGTTAAAATGCGTCAACTTTTTTGAAAATCATTAAAGCTTTTGCGCAACTAGAAACTCATTCTCTATAGGCTTTTAGGTGTTGAGGGGGGGGGAGGTCAATACCCCCTTGACCTTCCCCTTGTAGTTCGCCTGCGTACAGGTTTTCGTGTTCTGCTGTGTATTGTTCATCACTTTAATTTGACCATCTTTTAGAATTTGTGACTGAAAATGCATCATCCACCTCTCGAAGACTTGCGTCAGGGTAGACTTATCTTTACGATTCACCAAAACTTAAGAAATCCCGTTCACGGACCTTCGTAAAATAGATATATGAGTAGTAAATATATTTATGGAATCAATGTTTCGACAAATGCTCATGTACATGTCTTTTGAACACAATTTTCTCCGTGGTTTGGTTGTTAAATCCTAAAAAAAGAATTCGAATGATTTTGTTAATGATGTGGTAGTAGATAAAAATAATAATGAAGCTGAAGATATTCGAGTGAAAGCTAATAACAAAATCATCACATTTAATTTGGAACATCATTTTAAATGTATATTTAAAAAGTTCTAGGAACGAGAAGTTGAAAATGGAAATTTAACGAGATGGCAACATTCAAAAGAATACTATAGTTACGTGAAGTTTTATGAAATTTGTGTATTCATTTGTATTGTGAGACCTCTTCCTTTAACAATTAATTTCCAAAATGTTAACTCCTTCAAGAAAAGAATGTTAATGGTTCAATATAAAATATTTTGATTTTAAAGTTTAAAATCTTACTATATTTAAAGTGATAATGAAAGACAAAATCAAGATAAGACGTTTGCGTAATACAAATTTTCCGCAAGGAGAGATGTATTTTCACTCATACATCTTATTTTTACTCTTATTACTCGTATATCTTATACTCATTTTTTTTTCACATTGTTAATTCTGATACAATGTACTAGCACTATCCATTATGATGGACATACTTATCACATTTTAATTCACTAACTGTCGAAAAAATTAAAAACCTGATAAAAGTTTAATTATATAAACAGTCGGCCATATTTTCTAACATTTCGTTTACTATGCGTAATGTTTGTTGATAATCATCATTTGAGAAATAATATTATGTGACATTAACCAATGGGCATTCGAAGGTACGCGTTACGTACAAACTAATATTAATTACAAAAATAACAGACTTCGGTAAATTGATTTATTCTCATCATATTTTGCATTCAGAAATATTTTTTCCGAATATTTTTGATACTCTTGCATATTTCAGAAAATATATCGATTTCAAAATTACTTCAATTACGAAAGTAATTGACTGACCAATGACTCATCCTCATTATAGGTCCTCAGCAATAGGGATCTATATACAAAAGACTCGAATCCCACGGTTGCCTTCACTACTGAATTATGTCTGGACTCAAAATGCCCCCTGTGGAGCCAAGGATTGGCTCTATAGCCGCTACGGTCGAAAGACTGGTATATCGATAGCAATCGAACTGCACGGTCCTAATTAACGTCTTTTCCCTTCCAAGATTAGTTGTTGCGCACGAAGATAGTTTTACTTCGTCGAGTTTTTTGTGGGTAATATTTCAGAGAATATTATTCTTTTCGAAACACGTGTTGCAAAATGCAACGTGATGCCAAAACATTAGGATTTTTATGCGATTAATCTATAATTTTGTTCTATTTTGATACATGTGATGAGGTATAATTGTATACGAAGAGGAATCTAAATGGGTATTGTTACGGAAAAGAAATATTTCTTAACTCTTTGGCACAGTGTTGATAATAAGTAAAATGAATACGTATATTGTGATATCATTAAAAAGTTACGAAATATTTGTATTCTGGACGATGCAATAAAATAATTTTCTAGTCGTTTCATACGAAAGGGCGATGTCCTAGAAATTCAAGCTTTCATACAGTGTATGTGGGAGACATTTTTCCAATGTAGGAACAATTTTTACGAGAAAAATCTCTCTGGAATGATAAGTAAAATCATCTCAGTTATTGAACTTTAATTAGCTATGATAAAGAATAGTGATAAGTAATACGGCTACAATGATCTACATGCTAAACTACGTCTAAACTATCCGTGTCCCTGATTAATAAACACTTAACTATAGAACCCTTACTTTCATTCAGCACTCCTATTGTATTTTCCTGGATAATATGGCAAATGCTACTTTCCCCACCTGCTAGTTTTATGGAAGTTTCACTCTGTTTCGTATTTAGTATTTAAATAGGACAGCAGGACAGTTACGAATAGCATATGATATTATACAATGGAGCATTATGTAACTCACGTAAAACTCCCTACGAATCTGTTTATTGCTTACCAGACGCGTTAGAGCAGTCAATTGTCACAAGTGTACTCACGGAACATCCTGTTCAAGCAAATGAGTCAAGTAGTTTCTTTCCTTGATGTAATGTTTAAATGATGTTATCTCAGAAATGAAAAGGTGAAAGATGAAATAATTGGAAATAGCCAACATGTCTCTTGATGCTATAAAGTATGATACTTCAATTGTATGATTTGCTCCGTCCGGTTGTGGAATTCGTATTTTCAAGTGGTGGTGGATGGATAATCTTCTTGTTTGGTTTTTCTTGGCACCATTTTATAATCCAGAAAATGGTAATTCGAATATTAAAAGACAGAAATAAGTTAATACTTAGAACAATTATTGTTAGGCGTACATGAATCAAGGAATAATGAGGTTTTCTAACTTTAAAAAAATCAAAATATTTTAAAGTATATTCTATAATTAGCAATATACCTTTTATATTTTTAAGTATATTTGTAACGTTTACCACGGTGAAGGAGACGTAAATATGGCGCTGCAAGTCTAGTGAAATAACTCGTATGTTTCATAATATTAAGTGTAGGAGGAGGGACACACATTGACGTGGACGGTGTTTTGTAAGCGTTGCCATATTCCTTGTACAACCCTTCGGACTACCACCTACATCACCACAGCATGAGCCTCCGTCCCGCAGGTAGATAAGTTAAAATGCGTGTATGTTAAAGTGCGACTGGGTGCAAATGCGACAAACTTGATCCGATTGGAGAAGTCTCAATACAAGTCGGACAAGATGTGAGAATACAATCACAGTCGTGTGATTTCGCGTGTTGTAGCTTAATCAAAAGCGTTCACGACGAGCGTATACAAGTGCCGAGCATAAACCAGCACAATTCAAAACTGACAACAGTGTCATGGTCTTCATGTGACCGAGTGGAGAAGCACGGTTCCGATCCCCCAATCGTCCGAAATCGAGGTTTTCAACTGGAATTTCCTTCACCTAATTCTGTCCAATGTCGGTCCGATACATTCCCCCGGCAACCAAACATCACTCCTTCTCAATTTCTTGGGTCATGTAGTTCGGTGATAGAGCAATAAAACGATCTTCGAGATTTAAATTTTTCAAATAGTTTCAAAAATTTTCAAAAATCATTCTTTTTTACGATATGATTTCGCTCTAGGAACTTTTCAAGTCTTATACCTCATGGGGTAATTTCCAAATTTCTTAGGAAACCTTCGATCTACATTCTACTCGTAATTTTTCTTGAGGAAAAAAAAAACATTTTAACATCAGTAAAGGGAAGAGAACAAACTAAGATAATTCTATTTTGACGCTTACTTAATTGACACAATGAAAAACAAGCCAAGCACTCCTACCAGGTTATAACGAGTAAACTGATAGATACGGCAGGGATCCTTTAATCCGTGCACCTCTTCCTCCACAATTTTCAATAACGAAGCAACCAAGAACGGAAAGGGGGGAAGCAGGGGAACTGGCGCTCGGGGGTCCTTGGATGGAGTGAACCCAGCAGGGGGGCAGCTCCCCCAATGGTGTAAATCACAAAGTTCTTGATCGAGGTGCTCCCGCCTTGGCACGCCATGACTACCTCGTACTTTGGCCCCAAGGTTCCATTGCAGTGCGATGTTGTATACACGAGATCATGGAACACAGCGACCAACAGAAATATAGATGCACGCCTCGTATATTTGTGTTACAAAAATATTCCCAAGTCGTATATTCAATATCTTGAAGTTCATTTGTATGAACTATTTAATTATTTTATAATAATATGATGTAAAGCACTTGCCTTAAAAATATACTCGCAAAGAAGTAAATCAATATTTATTGTCACTACTTCAGAAGAACAAATTTTCTCTGAAAATTGTAGAATTTCATACGTTTCACTATTCGTCAGTAATTAATATTAATGACGTTCCATTAATCCTCTCTCTGCTTCCTTTCGTTCATCGTTCATAGACTCTAAGATAGTACCTTAGTGCTATTCCCGAATTTTCTATTCCAGATTCCCCTTTCAATATCAACTTTACTTCCTTGTAACCTGCATTTCCGTAGATGTATATACGATTTGTTATTTTCAAATGAAAGGGTTACCAGCCATTCTGCTAGGGTCTTTACGGGTAATTTCAATATTTATTTTTAATTCTGTCTCTATGTGTATATCAACTTGAAATACAAATATTAATGTGTACTATATTACTGAGATCTATTGCTGGTGGATTTTCAGATCAAGAGTATCTCAAAGCACATTTTCATAAGGAGTTTCCACAACGGGATTGTTTCATAGTCATGCTTCTTCAACGTGTTGCAACCCTCATTCATATTTTGATATGTAAATTAAAAGCAATTGTTCGTAACAGTTCGTTTTACAGACACCATATGACACATTTGAAATACATACTAGTAATTGTAAAGTTTCTGATTGTTTCATTTTAACATTAATGTGGATGAGAAAAAATTCAAAACTAAGTACCAAAATCCACATCGGATAGACGCTACGTTTTCGTCATTTTTCAAAATTTGATCCCATAGGTGCAAGGACATTGAACTTAGCTATTCCATCAGAGACGAATGTATGTTCAATACTAAATGATATTTTATGTACCCAGACTGAGGCTATTATGCTTGCCATTCCGTCAAATCATATTTGGTTAGCAACGCATTGCCCAAGGATTGTAACGCATCGCATTGACATATTCTCCGTGTAGGCCGGATGTCATACTTAGGTAAGACGTGTTTACTGTGGGATGGTACTAACATTAAATCTCATTGCAAACGAAGCAACATGCGAACCTCCATCTACGTTGATTAATGATTTAGCCGCACGGTACTTACTATCGAGCCGAGGAAATCCATCTCTGGATATTCGCTGAACCATAAAATATTAGTGTACGAATGAATACATAATTGAAGTACAAGAACGATTGTGAGGAAGAAAAATAATCTTGCATAGCATCAAGAGAAAAGGATAGAAGGAAAAATGATAACAGAAACGTAACTGACAACATGGCAAATACGATCTCCGTATCTACAAAAAGGTGACAACTGAGCTATAATACCGGAAGTACCTTTTAGGGAAAGGAATTGACATGATTTAGGTCCGGACGCTCCCAGGCCCTACAAAATTAAATAAATAATTATAGTCGTACGACGTCTTGTGTACTGTGAATAGTATTTTTATTTTTTGTAGACTTACGCCGTCGTTAGGTGATCAAACCTACAAAAAACACACAGTTCTCAGCATTGCATGGTAATATGTACGTAATTTGTTTGTTTTTTTTTTAAATCCAGGCACAAGGATCAAGCACTTCACACGGAAATAAACAAAGCTCATAGTTAATTCCTCTGAATTTTTTGGTGTTCATTTCACTTTTATATTATGCTTCTACGATTCGATCACGTAGACTATACGGTGAGAGGATTGTCCGTCTCTCGTAACGCAAACAGGAACTCGAGCATGTTTACCTTTCTACTGATACAGACTTTTGCAGATGAAAAATACAGATTAACATATTTTGTTTAACCTTTGTATATTAATCAATGGTGCATTCCACAGTACGCCGCCATTCCATCGTTGCAATAGCGGCCTTCCTTTCCCAACCTCGGAACGACTCAAAGCTAACGCAGCCATTCTTTTGCTCGGTCATCCATTCGCTGGTTCCGTTCAATTAAGCGCGAGTCAAATGCAGATTTATCGCTGCTCTTTGAGCTGACCTCCCTATCCCCTATCGGTCTCGGAAGGTGCAGGCAGCGGAGATGGAAGAGGCCTCAATGCTGATGACGATGGTGGGTCCGTTTGCCATATTCCTCATGCAGGCGATGGAGGAGAGGCTCTGTTGGTAATGTTATTATTTTTACGTTCTCATATACGTAGCATGTAGAAAGTATTGTAATCGTGAAAAAAATTCGTAAGCGAGATTTCGACGGAAATATCATTTTTTTGGCGAGATCTGATTCTGAAAAAGTGGTTTTTCGCACAATGTCCGCCCGTCTGTGCGCAGCGATTCTGAGTAAATGGATGAATGAATTTAATTCGCATTTCGTTTTTACAGTAGAATTTACTTCTGATCGATGCACGTTTTCTAGTTGTTGGTTTTTTTGTACTTTAAAACAACGGTTACTTTACATGAAGGTCAAAGAAATCTTTCCAATGTTTCTCAAACAACGGCACCAACGATTTTTCCCAATTTCTCTGATCGTAAAGTACTATGAGTATGCATTACATCCGCATTAGCGGCATTCCGCTTAAAGAATTGGTATAGACGCAGTAAAATACTTTCTGTCCGCATTAGTTTACTGTTTCAAGAAGTTTGAATAATATTTAGCAGTGTAAATGAACCAAGCAGACGTAGACATTCGTAAACTAAAATGAAAGATATGATAATGATAAAATACATTAATTTCTGTCTACAACGAAATTACCTTTACATAACTTTTACGATATATTTTGTCACTCTATGTTGCAGATGGAGAAACTTATATGAGAAAGTACGTGCAATGCTTTTGCACCACTAGTTTATCAATGTACTTATTTCTTAATATGTTATTCCCATTGTTTACATTGTTACTAATTTTACCCTACCCATTACCTTATGTACTAATTTTCTACCCATTTTATACCGTGTGTATTTTTTTGAGTATTGATGATAATTTGTTGTTTAACTCCTCATTATTGTATAATGTCTTCTTTTCTATCTGCCGCCGATCATTGTTCACTTGCAGATTAATAATTATTATTTGATTATCAAATTATTAATTGTTTTTATTTTTATCCCGATAGATAAAATGTAATTAATTAAAGTTTGGGTTGTAATTGTTTAGAAGACGATGTTTCAAATGTAATTAATATAAGCTTGTTAACACGAGAGTGTAAACACGCTGCAGTGAGCTGCTCGAATCAAGGGAAAGTAGTAAGATGACTGACTTACTTGCTCTCTTCGTCTAATACTACATTCCTTCGTGCTGACCTTCATTGACTGGATCCGAGGGCGAGTATTATTCCATTATTTCTTTGTAAATCATATTGCAAACGTGGAATAAAGGTTATTCTTATTCTCTTCTTTTTTAGTAGTAATATTTTATAATCAATATTTTCAGAATAATGCATGGATAACATTACATATTTCTTAAATAATGGTTTCTTTATATTCTACTGGAAAAATTGCTAAAATTATATAAATATTATACTAAGTAGCCAGTACTTTTCTTCGTATTTTAGGGGGACGCATTTCTCGTTTTTAATAGAACGTAGAAAGTTTGTTTTTCCTCCGATTTTGAGACTCGTTCATGATAATGGTTCGAGAATTCGTCAACTGGTTGTTTTCTACTCTGTAAAACCCCAGAGAAGCCAAGGATGATCTCTTCAAATTTGAGAATGAGGTAGATCCAGGGAGATTGAGTGTGAGGTTCCTGTTTCCTTCAATATCTTCAGCCTGTTCTTATTTGGCAGAAAATGTATATGTTGGTTTGACGAGATGCAAACTTTCTTAATGCAGAAGTTGCTAAGCTCTACCACTGCTTAACTATAAATCACAGTTATCTCTCTTTCTTAAACGATATTTAAGTAACCGGGCATTTTCATCTTTATAGAGGGAGATCGTTGTATGGACGGAAACAAATGTTTCAACGTTTAAAAATAACGACTTGAACGTCCGAAATACCATCTTTATAAGGAGAAAGCAATATCGGTATAGAGATATAATAAATACAATACTGTTATGGAAAACGAAACAACCCTCGTTCATTTCATCGTAATGAAGAGATTATAGTGTTAGGGAGAAACTACTGTACTGACATCTAAATATTCCCTGCCAACATTCCGCATCGCATCGTTCTGTCAAGTGCTACATGATTCAGTGATCAGACTCATGAAAATCGAAGCAGGGAACTTCGTCAAGTGTATTTGTTTAGCTTACCGGAAAGCGGGATATTTTAAATTCATTCGATCTTATTTTTCATAAATTTCTGGAATTTATTCAAAAATATCCCTTTACACTCCTAAAAAGTGTGTAGTAGTTGTTCTGAATTACGTTTTGTAGTATTATCTTTATTTTCTTGGCAAATTTCGGCCTTTTTGAGTTTGCTCTTCCATACTTTGGTAAAAGTTAAGTAAGGGCTAGTTTTTAGTTGCTGGAAAGTATTGCTCCGAAATTAGTCTTGAGATAAACCCACTCTGTGGCTTATATCATTTTACTCTATTGGTATAGTAGTTAATTGTAATCCAGTTTCAAAACTTTAGAACTGTTGAGTTGTATATTCAATAATACAATGATATTACTTCAAATTATAAAATTAGTTTCATATAATAATGACAATGTCTAATAACACATATGTTTTAAGCGACGAGTTTAACCATAAAGTAAATTACCACTAATTTCTTACGTCATTTTGCGCAGTTTCTGTCTTCTTTTAAGGGGTTGTATGAAGTAATTGCTTTGGGACTTTGTTCGTGATTGATGGGATGGTTCCTTACATGCTCCAGTTCACTGTCATTTGCTTTTGGTTAGTAAATTATTTATTTATGTGAAGGTAGTTTAGAAGAGGGGCGGTAATGCTATAGTATCTGTACTCTCTGAAGCGAAGACGTCATTCTTGGCCGATGGAGGTTGTGGACGGGGGGGGGGACGGAAGGCGAACGGGTTCGATTGGTAGCGGGCGCTGTGCACGAGTAATTGGGCCCGAGGCTAATTATTTATATCGCGCGGCGCCCATTACGAAGCGACCTCCGACGGGGCTATGTGGGACCCCTGCGGTGCGCCATCAACCCGCAGCTTCTACAACCACTGCTCGCCGTCGATGGGGACGGATACTGACTGGACGGTTACCTCTCGACGCTGTTGCCTCCTAGCACGGACATAGCCGCTTTACGCAGGGACCGCCCCACGAAAAATTCCCTTTCCATTTCCTCACTTGAAAGGGATGGTATAGTGTGTACATGCGCTGTATGTGTACGTGTATGAACCTAACTTGCAAACATCATCCTCTGCTGATCCTTAACCTTCACGCACTCTTCCTCAGCTGATCCTATTCAGACGTCACAGATAAGCTCCCCGGCTGAGAGTGTTGTGCTTTGCTCCAGAGTGAAACATGCCACAGAGCAGTCAAAAGTCGAGTTCACAGGTGAGCACCCAGCGGAAATACCGCGGACAGACGCCTTCGCAACCTAATACTTTCTTACGAAATGAAGATAATGTTTTTGGCTTAGCGCGTAACTCTGATTGACCTACCATTTCCGGAGGTCAGCTTAGGAATATTCTCGTAGGACGAATCCTGTGCAGCAGTGCAGTACACGCGGCGAAATTATAGAAATGAGAGAGTGGCCACGTCAAAGTAGTAGAAGACCCAGTGCGAGATTGCCGACTCTTACTCTCGCTGTAGATACGTCGACATTTTCTCGCGTTTAGCAGAATCTTTGTGAGTTTACGTTCGTATGTTGCAGTCATCAGTCAATAGAAACGGCATTAACTGATATGTCATCTATGACATACATATAATATGACCTCTGACTTCTGTCCGCAGGAATGTTGCTTGAAGTTAGCTTTTCCACCTGTTTCAGCGGCCTTTGTCTAAATGCAACAACTTGCCGTCTGAAATTGGTGGTGCTCCGCAGCAGAGATGTGACAACACCGCGCTCTCGCTCTATTGGTTACATCTCGTTACTATTCTTTCGCCGCGAGGACCGTAGTCTGTCGTCAAAGACGCCTCCATCATCCCATCATAGAGACGGAGTTATTTCAAATCATCATTCGTTTACAATACTAGAATTCATGTAAAAGTGCGAAGATGTAGATCATCCTAACAAACTTGATGGAGAGTTCTTTTATCAGTTGCTGGAGTTATGGTGGAGCCTGTGAATGATTCTAGTGATACACAGCGTTGACACCATACAATTTATTTTGCTATATACTAATCACGCAGCCATGTCGCTTTGTAACTTGCATCAAGTTTCCAGCAATTTCGAAGATATTATTTCCTGAATTTGTAACCAAATTCACATCGCTTTGTGACATATCCTCGCTTCATCTGAAGTTTTTGGATTCTTCTTGTCAATATGTATATTATTGACTTATGATTCTTTCGCCAAATATCAGCTGATCACAAATACGCAAAGCAGTTCCCGAGTTGACAGTTTCCCCACGACTTCGAGGTATATATATAGTTAAAGATGGCATTATGATTTTTGATCTTCTGAGCGTCCTTATTGAATTTGTAGCCATATTGAATCCCTAGAAAGACACTAAATATGTTTGGACTAACAAAATGGATGCAAGGTAGACAGGACTAACAAAATGGGTTTTAATTTTATCTACGTAGGTTTTCCTGTTGCGCGCTTATTGTGCAATATGGCAACAAGCGGGAACCGATTGGATCAGACATTATCACTGGACGTAAATAGTCCGATTGAGTAGGTCTTGGTTTCAATTGGAGCGCTCCATTTCCCCTCAAGTTTGTAGTGAAATGGTGGGGAGATGACATAATTGAGAGTGCTCTATTGTAGGGCAAACCATGTTCAATTGCCTTATCACACACATACGTTGCTCTACATTTTATGATTGCTCCCGTTATAATCCTTTTAACAAATCTTTCTTTCTAACACGCAGTATTGGCAGACGGGTATTCAATGGATAAAATAGTTTAGACAAAATACCATACTAATTAACAAGTGCTGCAGATATGCTATGCAATATTACACTGAGCAAACTTTTTTTAAAGGTACCCAGATCACAAAAGCTGCTACACATGAGACAATCAGTACTTTTCTGTATATCATTTGAATTACAGCAAAAAATTGAGTTGAATTATTTTTGAGGTTCAAAGAATACATGGACTCTGGATATGCGACTGTATTTAAATCGCATTATTGTAATTAATAGATGTTGAAATTCATAAAATTCCTCACTTTTCATACACATATTTTTCTACTAAAATATTAGGCATATCTCTGTTGTTCGATATTTTTGTCAAGTTATTTTACATGTAGAGTTGTAAATAATTCATTCTTATCAATANATATCTCTGTTGTTCGATATTTTTGTCAAGTTATTTTACATGTAGAGTTGTAAATAATTCATTCTTATCAATACTGAGAAAAATAAATTGAATTTAAAATATATCATTCTATGACAATTTTTACTGCTTCATCATTACCAACTAAGGTACATGTTATATTTGCCTTCCGTAATTAATTATTGTTAGAGCTTATTACGTACCAAAAATAATTAAATAATATGCAACATCGTTTTAAAAGAATATCTTATATTTTCAACGTTGTACGGACAAAACCTTGAATAATCTTATCTTTCGAAATTTTATGGGTTGCTTCTCGAAAGGATCATCACGCCATGAAAAAGAATCGAGTACACTGCGATGCATAGACCAGTAAGCGCTCTTGAACCAAAAGGAATGAAAGATGTGGGTGAATTCAGCGTTGTAAAAAAGAACTCGTTGTTAATGGCTCTCAATTCATTTCCTTCCACTTTTATTTCCTTTTCTCATTCATCCCAAAGACATATGGAGACTCAGCCTCCACATGTTGAAAATAACACACTCTTGAGACTTAGATGGTGGTCGCTTCCTTTCGACAAATCCTCGCGGCACGATTCTCTGCTTTTTTTAGTGTCTCTTTTGTTTCACGGAGTTTGTTTTTCCATTCCTCTGAGGATGACCAATCAATTAACAAGTATATCTAAGGTATTTTTATTGCGGCTTCGTTGTTTTTCGAGGTCGGGTTCTCGTACTTTACAAGTCGGAGCTTTTACGTTGTGGGAGGAAGATGCGAAGGTTTCAGAAGGAAGAGGGTGGAGGGGTGGGGAATGCTCCATTAGACAGACAGATCACGAGAACGGGGATTGAGGACGTGAGAAATTGGAGAAGACGATACTCAGACCACGTAGAGGAAACACTACATTCGTAGTTTCAAAGAGAAGCGAAACAAAGTGTGCTTATAGTTATTGTATTGCTTATTAATTATATTAACTTTATATTCTGAGTTTTAAATGTATTATCTTTCTCACGCCATTAATATCATGCTCTTTATACCAATTATATTAGATTTCTTTCCATTATATATACACCTTTTTATTCAGAATAGTTCCTTCCGGTAGAAGCGGATTTCTACACAAGTAAGAATATCATTTTTTTAATTTTTATTATTAATCTCAATTTTATACTGCATTTAATAGCTATTATTTATTCTGGAAATAATGAACAACAGTAATATTTGTTATAAAAAACTTCTTTTATAAATATTCAATCCACCACTGCCCTTGGGCCCTTGATCAAAATTGATAGGATATACCTTGCGTGTTTCCGGAGAGTAACTGGGTTTACTGCCCCCATTGTGTGCATACGTAAGTTGCAACCAACTTAAATTTTTTTCTAAATGTACGTTACGTATTCTTAAATAAATAAATTTTATACGTTACAAGAACTAAAAGATTTCCTCATTCTGTCATTATTTATTGATGCAAAAGGCCTTTTCAGCCGCATGGCGGCCATCTCAAGAGCTACAAATTTTTTTTTACAAATTATATAAAGAGCAAAATAAAATCTACCCCTTTCTTCTTTAAAAATTTAATTATATTTCCAACATTTTCACACTCAATCATCAAATTCCAGACATTACCTTCCCCCTGCTAAAATTAGCCATAAGACGACTGAATCCCGTTAGAGGGAAATCCCGTGACGTCAGTGGAAATTCCTGAAACTTCCCTATACAATCCCACCCTTCATGACACAAAGGTGCTTTCAGCCACCTATTGCCAAAGGACCCAGGTATGCTAGCTTTCTCATTTCCTGTTATTATTTCATATTATACTGAAAATTATTAACTTTTCAAAGAAGAAGGGGGTAGATTATTCTTAGAATGTTTCAATTTATTTTAATTTTGTAATTTATATTTTGTAATTGTAACTGAAGATAGCCCTCATGCGGCCGAAAAGGCCTTTTGCATCAATAAATAATGACAGAATAACGGAATCTTCTTGTAATGTACATTATGTTCATGAAGATTCCGAGAAGATCAATCTGTCAACATCAGACCAAATCCTCCAAATTTTATACGATCTCAATATACTTTTTTCTGTGTTTCAATAATGCAATTAGTTATTGGGTGTATTAATGAAACAAAATGAAAATATATTGTGATAGTCCATGAAAGTCGTAAGTTATTGTGCATTTATTTATCTTCATTAAATATTTTTTATAAATTAATAACATTTTAATGGATTATTTTATGAGTAAGCTTCTGACAAATTGATAAAAAAATGGAAGCGGAAATATTTAATTTTAAAATTAAATATCTCGGTGGGGAAATTTACTGGATATATCAGTTTAGGAAAATATTTCATTTGAATTATCATGTTTCGCAACGATGTTTGAGACATATAAGTGGTATAACCATTAATTCACATTATATTATTGTTTATGTTGATGACATGATCCCTATCTTTACAGTGATCTACCCGAACAGATGCGCCACCTGTAGCAAGCCACCATTGGTGACCTGCAGATAATTTGCAACGTAGGTCTCGCGGTCATCTACCAATCAGTCCTCACCAGGAGGCCCCGTCCATTTGCGTCTGTGATCTGCTGATTGCTTTGGTAAGTACCTGCCGGCTCTCGCCGTGAGGTCCGGAGTTCCAGGAAAGTAAAGGTAAGAATAGCCTGGGGGTCATGTGGAATGATGGTTTGGTGGAAGTCCCGCGATACTTGGATAATAATTGAAATTTATAAATACTATAGTGTTAGAAAGATTTCTGGGTTGCGAGAAATGAAACTTTCGTTTTTGAAAAATACTTCGAAATCGCAAAAAAAAAATCCAAATTGTTGAGCGATGTTTCTTTTCTGAACCATTTCACATTTTCATACTAATTATTGTTTTCTTCTCAAATAAAATAAATCAACATGACTATGTGGGCATACATTTAATGAATTATCCTTCTTCTAAGTCTACATAACAGTTCTTGGGATATTTTCACCCAATGCCAGTCGCAATGCTGTAAAATCATTTATGCTATTAACATTTATTTAACAATCATTGTATTAGATGTTTATGTGATGATAGGTTGTGTTACTCGTTTAATACTGATAAATTCTGAAATATTGAGACAATAATATTCTTTGCTGTGGATCTTAGTAGCAGTAATAATGGCGTAGCTATCCAAGTTGCTAGTTTTGCGATTCAAATATTTGAATTTTTAGTGAGCATACTAAACAAAAATGTATAAGTCATTAAAGAATCTTTTATTTTGTTCCAAAAACATAATCTTCAATGATTCGTACTGTATCGTTCGTTTTCATAATGTTACAAAATGAGTTCGTTTCTATTTAAGTTGAAAATGTTCTTTGAATGATAACTCGAAAAGATTGCTAAGTGAGGGGATTACTACTATGTTAAGTTCATTATTATTATTATTATTATTATTATTCAATGAAGATAAAAGCGTTGATGATAATCGTTTCTGCTGTCTCGAAGTTACGGGCGGTCCGTAGACGCACCTTTCGGAGAGCAAATTGTGGTTTTCTTTCCAAGAATTTCGGCACGTTAATTTCTATGGAATAACCTTAAGTTATTTATAATACGATGCGTTTTCAAAAGGACTAAAGATAATAATATTTACACGCCCTAATTATGAAATTTTACTATTTACATTCATTACGTAATCAAGATAAATAAATTATCGCTCACGAAATTATTTGTACAATCAATATATTATATGCATGTAAAGGAAACAAAATGAAGTTATCGTCCAGAATTTTAGTTATTATATGTTTTATTACATAACAGACATATTTCGGGGAACTTTCACCATCATCACTGTTCTATAACAAATAAGAAAATAAACACAATGAATTAAAAAAGTACAGAAAACAATTTGAAAATAATTAAACTTAAACATATAAAGATGAAAATACAATGTAACAAACTTTTCCAAGTAACATGGGATCAATATAAATAATTGAATTAAATGAAATATAAAATGAGATGTCTCGGTTCAATCAGAGTATTCATTAAAGAAAGCCAGTGAGCAAGCTTGCAACGACGAATATATTTGTTAACGTAGTTTGTGTTTATATTTACTTTCAATTGTTCTGTTGCTACGAGGACATCAATCACGTGTCAAATTTTTGTGTTGGAGTGACAAACAATATAATAATATATTATCATCGTCCAGAAACGGTCGTGAGTGATAATTAATTTATTTATCTTGATTACCATGATATTAGCCCAATGATGAAGAGGGATCGTAATACACCCCTGATGGGGTGAAGAGGACCTGGCGGGTCGAGGGGGAGATGTGGGGGTTGTTCTGCGGCCTAAGACGTCCCTGCGCGTGACAGCAGAACCTGCCAGTCGCTGGTGGAAGATGTTGTGGTGGTGCGGGGAGAGGGAGGGTTACAAGGTGCGGGTGTACAGTGGTTGCTGCGGTTCGCCTCGAGGGGCGCTCCTGTCGAAGCCAGGTGGCGGAACCTAGAGACTCGTCGACCCCCCCCCCCCCCCGGTGATGCTCGGATCTTCCGTCTTGGAATATTCCTCGCGATAGTTGGGAGTACGATGTGCACGGCGCGGTGCACAAAATGTTCTCAGTGTGGGTTATGATGTTGGTCGTCTTCTTGTTACAACAAACTAAATATTTCAGTCATTTCAGCTGCAGTCCAGATTCACATATTCATGTTAATGATGATTATCATTAGTAAATAATTTCAGACTTACGACCTTATAATATATGGACGAATATCAATTTTTTTTTCTATAAAGACACAATGTTTCGACTTCAAATAACGTTGACATACAAATAACAAATTATAACAAAACAATTGTACATGATATTAAACGTAAATATTCTCACAATATGTTTACAAAAAGCAGAAATTTCACGAACACGTTAAAATAATATGTTGTTAATACGAGAATGAATTTACGCACTGACACAAAAGCTGACTCCAAGTATTACTTAAATCTAATTTCTGGTTTGATGCATTTGTAATAGTTAACTCTTTTTGTTCAATATTAAGTGCTTTCCCAATCCAGAAGCGATCACTTGTAACACATTGTGAGGTTAGTGCGCTTTGTTCAACTGATTTCAAATTTCGTTTGTACTAGTGGATTCTAGTTTTTAACGTCGGGTGCTTAATAACTCGCAATACATGGTATTCATCCATCATAAGGTCGTAAATCTTAAATTATTTTGATTATATAATGGATGTTAACAGGAGAATTATCGTTAATACTCGTTTGAGGAATCTGAACATTTCGTTGTTCACATGGAGTACCTCAGGTACTATTTATTGCTAACAAACTTGTATTTTTTTTTTGTACAATTCTCATGATTTAAATTAACGTACGTCCAGCGAGATTAAATGATATAATTTGTTCAATTATAATGCAACAGAGTTGCAAAAGTAATACTCTGGATTAATCATTGAAGAGTTTCTCTCTCGAAAGTACTCGTATGAGTCACTATGGACTACCTTCATTTCAACTGGGTTTTCCTTTCTTCTCTTTCCACCTCTCCTTCACTCTCTCTCTCTCTCCCTCTCTCTCTCTCTATGCTTACCTTTTCTTTCCTCCGTCCGTCTTCACCCGTCTTTTTTCTTAGTCTTTTCCTGGAAACCTTTACTCCTTTGCAATTTTTTTCGAAAGATTATTCTTGACTGTATATCCTCTGTACTAATATAAAGTTCTTCTATGTCTTTCTCAGTCTCCTTAAACCACGTATTATCCATTCTGAACTTTCCAAAATATTCAAACAATATTTTTGTCAGTCTTGTGTCATCCATTCTTTTGAGGTGTCCATAAAAGGCAATTCTCATTTTCCTAATTGTGTCTGGAATTTGCGTGAATAAATTTCTTTGTTTTGACGCTTCCTATACTCCTGGTGTTTCCTGTACAATTTCTATATTATGTTACGAGCTATCTATTAGCACGAAGGGAAAAGTAATTTTCCAAAAACTAAAATTTTGAGGATACCTACGTTAGGAAAAAAATCTTTTAGTTTTGTTGGCGAGGATTGTGTGTCCCGCGGCGTCAGCTGTTCCTCTTTCGGCTTCAGATTCGCTCTTCAGACGATCCATACCTCTCGAAAGAACCCCCGCCAGCGTGGGTGGTTCCGATCAATCCATGTCGCTGACTCACTCGATATTGTCTATAATCGATTTGTAATGAGTGCCAATCGAAAAGCTGAACGAATCGACTCAACTCTTTTGAGTGGAAATCGCCTTCAGCAGAGGAAGGGTTTGGTCCGTGGTCGTCGTCGCAGGAGATCCCCCTCCCTTACCCATAGAACCCTCAAGGTTGTGACCTGGGTTGGTTGAGATCATCGACATGGTCTCAGAGGGGGAGCCTGGAGTATCGGATCGGTTCAGCCCTGCAGTCCATTGTGAGTGTTGCATCCTATTCTGTGGGGATCAAACATTTGAATCCCACTTGTCTAACATTTCCATTTTTCGAAGAATCCAGTATTCAATTCTTTCCCTGCGGTTCCAATAGACATGACCAGTGATGACTAACAGGTGACCCACAAGGTTCTCTCAAGTGGCCCCCCAAATATCTTCCGGGAGAGTGAAGAATCGTAATAATGAAAAAATATTAGTGCGTAATTATTACCTGTTACTCACAATATAACATGTCCTGTACTATAGTTCCATTCAACTAAGTTCATACTTATGAGGAGTGTCAGTGCTACTTTTACGATTAGCTTTAATGTTGAAATCATTGTTGTCCCTAAATAGAACCCTATTCGAGATAACACATCAAAACATTCGAATCTGAAACTTACTGTCACAATTCCACTTTAGGACCATAGTACGCAGGCGAAATTCACAGTCGAGGGGATACCGGTGCGCTTGTATTCCACTTTACACGTTCTACTTATTCTAACAAAAGATTCAATAATTTCTACTAAGTCAATACAACTGGGTGAAATTATTTAGGAACGGAGAGTATCGAACTGGGCGTCGAGAGAGAAATTTTGTAAGGATGAAACAATAACAAATATTCAGCGGATTATCCACAAGGAAGATCAGGATTCTCTGCTAATACGATATAGGTTGTATAAGTGATGCCTCCTGACCTATACGAATTTTATTTTTAACCTAAGTTTTGTGAATAAAATTTTATTTTTATTCTTAAGTTTTGTGAATAAAATTGACACATTGCAATGATGAGTACATTGCAACGCGTCGGTACAATTTTATTGTATATCCTGTCGAGACTCTTTTTTATACTTTGTTCTTCTAATTATTTACTACTATTTGTTTCTACGTACATTTACCATAGATGTACCATAATGTTTCTACGTAGATTTACCATGTAGGTAAAATATTGCATGTTTAGATATTTTGTTTTTTGTTTTCTGAGGTACAATATCCTGTATATTTGAGACTTATCACCACCGCTGAACCGATAATTATCTCCGTAAATTGAGAGTATCTCATATTCCACAAAGTATGGTTGTGTAATGATGTCAACGACTAGAGACTACAGAGTTCTGCCAGCGAATACACCTCACCGCAGTAACTCTCTCTCTCTCACTGAAACAGCATCCATCCATCCATCCATCCATCCAGCATTCCTTGGCTGCACAAGCACCGCGCATTCCTCATTCATTGATGGCTTTCCTTCCGCTCGTAGAAGGGAGGGGGGAGGAGGGAAGAGGAGGGGAATACGGAGTGGGGGTGGGGAGGAGAATACATGAGCAGAAATAGACTCGGCCACACGCGCCGCCGCAAGCACCAACACACGAAGGGGGCGCGACGCCCTCCGCGGTCCGAAGGGCCTAGAGCACGGACAGACAGACGGGCGTTGCGAAATTAATTATTTGCATAAAACGGAACGAAACGCTCCGAATGAGCGAGAAGACATGGAAGAGGGAAAGAGCGGACAGCAAGGGTAGGAGGCGTGGGCGGACGGAGATACTTGTGGCGATAGGAAGTGTCACAATAGACTTGGAGGTGTCGAGATGATCTGAATACACATAGAAGTCCGTGTGTCGCTGGGAATGTATGGTGTTGATCTTTTTAGCTGTGTTCGCTCGTTACGCGAGGTTTTCTCACTGCACTAAAGTGGACACAAATACCTCGACGTACGACTCTGTTTTTCGATAAATATTCCCAGTGGCGTATCTAGACCGTAATCAAGGGCTAACCGGGGAGCATTTTGTTTAAAAATTATGGTTTTACAACACAAATTTTATGATTAATTTAAAATTTATTGTCAAAAAACAGTACAAACTGCGTATGACCACGTGGAGGGAAAAAAAACTAATTTACTCTCCGGAAGCAAGCAAGGGACCATCCCATCAATTCCGATCAAGGGCCCTAAGGCAGAGGCGGATAAAAAAAAATTACCTTATATAGATAAAATGATTAGATTATAATATTACCTTTAGATAAAATGTATCAAATAAATAATTAACAATCTTGTATTGTTAATAACAATAAGAATTGTTCATTAAAGTTATTAATATGGAATTATTATTTTTATTAATCTGGTTTTATCAATATCATTAATCTGGTGTTAGTAATAATAATAACAATTATAACTAATAACAATTATTTATCTGGTAACACTTTTACAAAGTATGCCATTTATCAACTTCAATTTTATCTCTTAACAGTTCAGGTCCAATGTGGAGAGGGGAATATTGATCCGCCAATGAATATTCGCTAGTTATTTGTATCTCACATCCAATCCTAAGACACATCCATAGTACTTTCTCACAACAATATGAAAATGATGCGTTTTGAGAAGTGATCGATATATATTAGATGAATCACTAATTATTTATTTACATCAAATTGGATTTAAAATCCCTTTATTTTAATTTTTTTTATAAGTGCATATTTTATACAATTTCTAATATTGTTTGGTTTCTTGCTAGACATTTTTTCCTTTTATCCTTATAAGACACTAATTGCTGGCCAATGAAGAACTTTTGTCTTATTTTTGGATTTAAGGCTTCCATTCAAATACTTCTGGCATTTTGATACGTGAAAATTTTCGTGTCCAGAGCTTTCAAAATCGAAGAAAAAAAATTATGTGAACTAATCACGAAGTGATATTTTTTTCAAATTATTTAGCATTTCCTTTCTTTTCGGTATTGTTTTATAGGAATTACACATTGTTGTCCACTTTCACAAATAATTTCAATACTTAGATACAAAATTTGCTCTTGCTGGATGTTACAAATAAGAGGAAAATTATTGTCTTCATTTGAATTATTGTAAGTTCAAAATCAGCCTGCTCCAGGGCTCTTTCCCCTGGGACGTGGGAAGGGGATTGATGTAAACAAATGATCGGAAACGAGGAATATTGGAATCTAATCAACACTCGAAAAGGAAATGAAATGTTAGTGTCGGACATAAAAGTTTCGACATAGGTGAAATGAACGGCGACACTTCTGTAAATTTAATATATCTCGGAGACAACGACGGGTTCATTCAACTTGTGATAATAGTGATTGATTTAATAATGGTCGCTCTTTCCACCTCATTCTGTTTTCACTTCTTCGTTCACCATCACGTACAATGCAGAGCGATGGGCTGTATCAACCGTCATACGTGAGTGTGTTCGAGTGTTTCCTGCCAGCACCGTTTTGAGAGCTTACTCACCATCACGTTCGCTTCTGAGGTAGTTAATGGTCGCAAGGAGATCACGGCGGTGGGGCTTCGCAGAAATACGCTGCTCTTAATTTTAGAACTTCTTTTTTTTCTTCGAACCTCTTTGACTCGAACTGAAGGAAATTGTTACAATCTTTCAAATTGTACTTAGAAAAAAAAATTTTCTTCATCCATATCCTAATATTCTTTTACGTTATGACAATATTTTTATTGAATGTCATTTCTTCGTCCCGTGCCATACCGTAGTTTCCAAGACGAATGGTGCCGATAACGTCAACAAATTAAATTTACATTTGTAGCGAAATGAATTATAATATAAAAGACATTGAAACCATTTATATTCAAAAATGGCATCACAAATAATAATGGACCGTTAATTCAAACTCAAAGATCAACAGATGACAAAATTACTACTGCAATCCTGTACCTTCTCTCTTTTATAGGAGTTTAAAACGAGCTGAAATTGTAAAGCATGTCTATAACACATGACTGTATAATATCTTGGCAATATATTTCAAAAGATTTCATCTTAATCCATACTATTCTGTACTTCCTATTGTTCAGAGACTCTACTGACATAGGTGAGAAAATAAGAATTTGAATGTCTAGTGAGCAACTCATTGTCATTTGAGAATTACAGAAAGACGTTCATGGTAGAAAGATATGTCAAATAATTTTTTCAACTGCTTTAGTAATACTTTTTATATATTTATTGCTACTTTATTATTATTATCATTATTGCCCTGCTTGGTACAGACCATATCCTACGCAAAATGTTGTAGGGATCCACAATAGAGGACTTGTTCCTAAGGAAGCTGGTGGCAACCTGGAACAATGT
The DNA here is from genome assembly GCA_002313205.1 of Laupala kohalensis. Classification (NCBI taxonomy): domain Eukaryota; kingdom Metazoa; phylum Arthropoda; class Insecta; order Orthoptera; family Trigonidiidae; genus Laupala; species Laupala kohalensis. Next base: position 592,041 of record NNCF01126509.1, read on the forward strand.
TGTTCTCCCCAAAGAATGACACCTATCTTTGAGAAATAAGAAGAAACAATATTAATATTATAATGAATATTGTTTGATTTTTTCATTTGATAAAGTAAATGGTAATGTACACTACGGTACAATAACTAAAATCTTCAACTCCTTCCACCGTACAAAGCGCAACTTCGAGCAGAATTGGTACATCCACCTCATATTCTATTAGCATACGAAAGGTCCTGCACCCAGACGACCTCGTGTGTCCAAGTCGGCACACCTCTGCCGGGAATTCCGGACCGACATATACAACCATATCGACAGAGCCCAGCAACAGCTTCGCCGCGGGCCGATACGCCGCCTCCTCCACCCCCACCGCCCCCTGCATATGTGTGTGACGAATATCGCCCGCGTGACTGTGACGAAAGAGGTGACAAATGACGGCCGAGGCGCGCGTTGCGCTCTTTCTTTGTTTCTGGTGGGAGACCGGGCGTGGTCCTAGCCGCGCCGCCGTGCCTTTGCACTTCTTATTTTTTGGATTTATGTTTTTTAAAATAAATGCCGCGAGCCAAGTGGTTTGGCGGCGCCTTTGAAGAAGCAGTGGTTGCGATTTTGCGCGAAAATCTGTATCGAAAGGTACCGCCACCCACTGTGAGTGACGACCAAAGCGGTTTTGGTTAAGTAATTGTACGATTCCGTTGCGTCGTAATTTTTGGGTTATAGGAGTTTAGCGAATACTGCGGGACCAGTTACTATTGTTAAGAGTGACATTCCATATTTTATTTGAACTTGTAATTTTTTATGTTCATACATATTTATTGTCGTTTAAAAAGTGATAACTCGTTTTTCGATTTTAGTTTCTTCACGCATGGAAATTTTAGCTGCAGAATAAAATCACACGTATTTTTTGAGACATCTTGTAATTCTAAATATCGATAAATTATTAAAATCCGCTTCTGTTCAGTACTCATTAGTGGTCATTTATTCGATTGCGATTATTTTCTGACTTTTTTGTCTTTCTGGAATTATTATTTTTTGAGATACGTGCTATCACTTATTTTGGGATGTGTCACTATGCTACACCATTAAAAACGACAATTAGTATTTTTAATCGTAAAATATCAAATACCATAAAATTCTGAATTAGCAAATTTTTTATTGAAATGACTTCAAACGAATATTCTCGAAATAATAATTATTTATTGCACTCTCGAACCAAAACTCAGTGGCTGGAGTTAGTTCCTCATCTGTACACTACGGCAGGGCAGCAATTGTAACATTTCCTCTGCAGTCGAATGCAATCAATAAAACAAAGGATTACAAAGAAACGAAGTGATCTTCATCCTGCTTATGAACTACAGTTGACAAAAACAAGATCTCTTAACTGATATTGGTGGTTATGCATGCATTTCGCTTAGATCGTCAAAAGAAGCATCGATTTAACTGCAAAAGTGCTATCAATATATATGGAATTTTATTGAGAGAAAATATTACACCCAAATTATGTCAATATTCTAGAGACAGCACTCCATTGCAGAATTACTGACGTGCATGCCGCATACAAGGAAGCAATATTTGTCATTTCCCACTTCATACTTGAGACTATTCTATTTAATTTTGAGTGAGAGAATGTCAAGAATAAGTGGCTTATCTATGGGGGGAGGGGGGTTAAGGACGCTATATCCCCCCCTACTGGACCTGAACTCTTAACAGATATAATTGAAGTTGATAAATGGCATATTTTGTAAAAGTGTTACCAGATTAATAATTGTTATTAGTTAAAATTATTATTAATAATATAATTGTTGTTATTATTATTGTATTTATTATAACTGATATTATTATTAATAATACAAATTAATAAAATTAATATTACTATATTAATAACTGTAATAAATAATTGTTATTGTTATTAATAATAAAATACAGTTAATTGTTAATTATTTTTAATGGATTTTATTTAAAGATAATATTTATAAAATTTGTGTTGTAAAACCATAATATTTTAACAAAAATCTCCCCGCTTAGCCTCCCTTACTTGGTTACGGTCTAGACCCGCCACTGTCAAGAATTGTTTCTGAAATCAAAGATATGATGTAAACTGCCATACATGGGACATACTTGTACACTTATTCGAACTATGTTCTATATTTTCTCAACATTTGATAACATTACTCCCCAACTCATTCATCAACTGGTTGGTGAATGGACCTTGTGTCTAATGTTACCATCATGATTCACAGATGTAAATATACTTCCACCGAATTTCATACCTATTATATTGAGTTTATTTTTCTTTCTATGATTCTTCATGTAAGATACTGTTATGAATTTATGCCACTCTTGCCTCGACCTCATTAATCTTTATCTCAGATCTATTAAACACTCATTCATAGAATTTCTTTCGTCCTTACACTTTGGTGCTGGCGATAAATTATTCATTCGTCGCCGCCTGACTTATACTTCGTTCTACGTATTAAGTTCTATTCAAAGAATTTATTGTCAAACCATCTCCGCAATTTTTTCTTTAAATTACACACCATATATCCCACTTTTTCATTCCTTGTTACAGTGGAAAGTGCGTACTTCTTGGGGTTTTCGTTATGATACTCTTGTTATTGTTCTGTTTAATTATTTCCGGTGTGTAAGATAGACAGAATAAATGATAATATTAAGTAAAATATCTGGGGAAAGGTGGGACGAAAGAAAATGTAGGTAATAAAAACGTAACCAGCTTGGTCAATATGTCATAATAGTATTGACAGATATTCAAAAATTAACTTTTTTGTAATATAATGTTTTATTTTTATACGTTTTATTTATAAGTATGTCAAGGTGATATAATTACCTTTAGCGTAGCAGCAAGTTTCGGTTCACATAATTATTCATTATTTAAGATCAAAGGTGTCAATAGAAAGCGGTTGATCAAAAAAAACAAACCATTTACATTCTCTCATAAAAATACTACATGGTTAAATTTCGAGCTCTCTGGATTTTATAGATTGTCCGAGGAAATAACGGAAATCTTCGGTCAAAATAGACGGCTCTCAATAACGTAATGATACGAAATGAAGACTTATACGATGACTTTTGCTTAAGGAACTAAATTGGTTAACCCTTTCGCCATTCAATCCCACAGCCATCTATATATTCAATTAACGTTGAACGACTGCAGTCTTATAACGTGTTGAATCAACAGGACTCCGATTTTGCATGTTTTCCATTTTTTTCCCCTGACTTTCTAGAATGTCTTTGAGAAATCTATTTCTAAAATTTTAATCTCGTGGGACCATTTGAATTTAATTTAATAGTAAATGCATATTTTTCAAGAGTTATGTTTCAACTCTATAAGTTTTGGTTAAATTACTGTACATTACTGTACAAAATGTGTATGTTTATTATTGAAATATGGCTCATTCTGTATGAACGAACTCAGTTGTATTATTCAACTAATTCAACTTACATTTGCACTCTCTCAGTAATAAGTTGATGCAAATGTAACTTGTTTTTTTATTTACTTTTTTCGATTTTTTTATTGGACATATTTTGGTCTTTTTAGCGCATATTTTACGTGAATATTTTGAACCTTTAAAGCGCATTGATCCGAGACTTGGTATTCAACAAATAACCTTTCTCTATCCACTCATCTTCTTTTCTTCGCGCTTCTTGTTCATTCTACATCGTCTTCTTGCTCCACATCTTTCATCATTCTCTTCTAGCCCTACCCCCGCATCCAGATCCTCCGTCCTCCACCCCCGCAACAGCCCTGCGGTTGCGGAGTTGAGTTGGAGCGAGCGGCCTTTTAATATTCATATGTCCGAAAGCAAAGGCGGCATCGGGACGTAGAAACGTCATGTGTATTTCACACTTCGACAAATTTGAATTACAAATAGGTTTCGGTAATAACAGCGACGGTGAGGGAGGCGGAGGAGCAGCTCGGTGAAGGCGGTGATGCAGGTCGCAGAGGAATATGTAGTCACCGATGACGCAAGCGGAGGTGGTGTTTGACGTTATGATATAGTTGAGTTGAAGATGGTGAGGACGGTTGTTCAGAAAAGTAATGTTCAGAAAGGTACTTAAGTCACTTATGTAGAAAAGACGGGTGTGAATAACATATTTTTTGGTTTTAGTTTCGAAATTTTTCTTGATCTTATGAAATCCATTGATTCTTAGCTGTATTAACTAACATTTTTGCTTGAATAATTCAATAATAACAGATTTCACGTCAAATTTTCCGTGTAATTTATCAAGTTCCCTGATAATAAAATGAGCATAATACCAAACTACTCAACACCACATAACGATTTTATCGTCATTTATTGTTTACCGGTATCAACTGTTTTTTTTATGATGTAGTATTTTTTTATTTACTACTTTGGGACTTGTTGAAAGATTTTTATTTTCGTAAGCGAAATATAAAAAAAGGGGCAGTTTATGTGATTATATATTACGAATCTCGTCAATATCTTCATCATACAGCAAACTATTCACTTTGTTGTTCCACGTTTAAAATGAAAAAAAAAAAATCCGAATTTTGACACACAAATAAACATTGTATTGCGAACAATTACTCATAATTCTGAATGCGTAGGAGGTGATCCTAGTTTAGATGAAGGCCAAAAGAGGGCTCCGGAAGACCAATATCTGGCGGGGTCAGAAAAAATTTGTAACTTTTTGCTTCAATATCGCAGTTTATATAGCTGAGACAAACGGAAAGAGAACCCTGCTACTAATTACATCTACGTGGGTCAAGTTGCTAGTAAACCCAGTTAACCGACCCACCTACTAACAACAGCCACTACCACCCACCTTCTATTTCCTCCCATCGCTCCACGTAGATAAGCATCAATAGCACTAAGCTACATTTCCCATTTACTACCCATTTACTACCCCATAGAAATAAAAATAAAAAAGAGGACGCGGGGGAGAAAAATTCACTACCGAAGACACAAATACAAGTCACCCAGTGTGCGAATTAAAGAAGAATTTAAATGGGTGTGGGGGAAATTTTTGAAGCTTCTCTTTTGATATTCACGTGAACTGAAATTAGTGAACATGCAGCAAGAGCTTTCTTGAAAAAAAATATTCATTTTATTTTATTTTTATATTTTTTTACAGAAGTTGACTGGAAAATGACATTACGTTGGGATCATTTTAAAGAACCTCACACTTATTGATATTTTTATATTTAATGCAGATATACTTTTTACATTATATTGACCTATTATAATGTATAATATGTTTTAATTTATTTTTCTTTTAAGAAAGATTTCTAAAGTGTATTTTTTGTAATGTAGACTCACATTTCGTATGAGTCATTTAAAATTGATCTAATATACCTAATTCTAACATTGTATCCGGAATTAAACCGGTCAATTCAGAGAGGCGAAATTGTTGGGGTAAGAAGTTGGAAGGCAGAAGGAGGTAAATTCCCTGGCGTCGCCCTCCTTTACTTCGAATCTAGAAGCTAATAAATGTTGTTTTCGGCAAGTTGTTTATCCGACTGTAATAAATATTTTCATTGACTTTAACAAGTATATGTTGATTAAAGAAAAAATTCTGACTTATTAAAAGATATATTTTATACTTATTTGTTTAAATTATTTTTACCCAACATTGTCCAAGAAATGAATCATATAATCAGATAAATGAGATTTTCCTTAGAATACATCGGGAGTTACATCAACTCCATTGTTTCGTGTTGAACAGATACTGATCGCAGCACCAACACCACCATTGAGAGCTCTTACCAATTAGAGATACACATTCCAATTCTCCAATTACCTCACAATCTCACTTTGTCTGCGTCCCATCGCTACACCTAATACGTCACAGCCCTCCCTCATACGTAACATACCTCCCCGGGGTGCGTGATTTGTCCATCAACCCTTCTGTTGTAACGAGCGACACATCTCCGTCACCCTTCCGTCTGCCAATAGCTCCCATCAACCCCTCTTTCCACCCTCAATCTGCGGCGATTTGTCAACATTTGCTCTGCATTTTCCTCCTGTCGGAGCAACCCCTACTGGAAGGGAGATTCACCGCAACCCCCTTCCCTTCCACCACCTACGCATTTCGTTCTCACCCTTTCGGTGCGAAGGTTTGGTTTGGCAGCGCGCAGCGGTCGGTGTGCGATTGTTAGTGAGGTAGATTGATGTGGATTTCGAGTGTTGCTGTGTGGACAGGGACGGGGGAACGTTCTGAGATTTTATGCGGCGAAAAATTTGAGTACATTCCGGACGTCAATTTCAGTAACGTGTCAAATGTTTCGTCACTTATTTTCCATTCCCCATGCGTTCAAATATTAATGTTTTTACTCTCTTTTTTCTATTAAAATAAGACGGGTTAACAGATGTAGATAATAAATTGTACTAAGGTATTCGTCATAAGATTGTGGACTTAATTTTATTGGTATGTTTAAAACGAGCCGAAATTGTAAAGTATATGTAAAACACATTGACTATATATTCGAAAAGATTTCATCTCAATACATCATAATACTATTCTTTACTGTCTATTGTTCAGAGACACTACTGACATACGTGAGACAATTTGATGAGTTCGTGTTTTACGAACGTGTGTAGCGGGAAGCTCATTGTCATTTGAGAATCACAGAGTGACATTCATGGTAAATAAATAAATAAATAAATTTATTGTCAAAGAAGCAGTTACAAACTGAGTATGTCCTCGTAGACGACAATAAACTAATTTACTCTCCGGAAGCAAGCAAGGGACCATCCCATCAATTCCGACCAAAGACCCTAAGGCAGAGACGGATTCAAAAATTTCAGAAAAGTCCTAGATTCGATTCTTAATAAATTTTCTTTCGTATGTCTAGGAACCGAATAGATGTTACCACAAATGTTTTACTTATGAATTTTATATAGAATTTTCACGTGTATTATCTTGACTCTTCGGTCCTTGCACCTAGACATATAATGTTCTTCTTGGATATTAAATTTGTAAAATGACTCCCAATTTACAGCCCAGAATGATAACGAAAATATCTTAATTCTCAAACGTATACGTAACATATTCGTATCTAAAGAGTTGCTGGATGAGTACGATACTTTATAACAGAATATTATAAATACAAAAATCTTTAATTTTTTTCAGTGATTGAAATCCAGTTTTAAAAACGGCAAAGTAAGCTTCTTCACAATTGTATTAAACTTCCAGTGCCCCTTTGTCAGAGCTAGAAACATACAAATTAAAAGAACCATTCTATCTAAACTAGTAATAATAACAATGATATACTTTCGTTTATGAAAAATGAATGGTTTAGATTGTAAATAGTGCAGTATTTCATACCTTCATTTTCTTGTAATCGGTTCTAAGCATATTTGAACGTACGGGATTAACAAATCACCTCTGGTAAACTTTCGATTTGGAATTATTGTAAAAATAAAACTTGATTTAACTTAATAGAGAAGACTGGTTTATTCTTCTTTTTATTCACTGTCTCGTTAAGTTTACCTGCACGAATGTATATGGTGATCCTAATTTTACACGTTTTCTCAATATTCTCGTAATTGATCAATAAAAATTTTACGACGTCGATTGATTTGAAATAATCAGCAATAGTTTGGTGACCTAAATAAATATAAATATAAATGTTCGTAATTCTTAAACACAGATCAATCTACCGGATATTTCTAATACATATTCTTCTCTAACAATTTTCGTACATCAAAGGAAGTGTAATATTTTTTTATATTATTTTACATATTACGTAGAGCATGAGAAGTTTTTTACCAACTTGATCATTTTTGATCGCCAAATTTTGACGGCAGTGTTCGGTTTTTAGGTCCGGATTATAAAACGGTCAATTTCATATACGTATCGTATTTGGAGTTACATTGGTTCCAGGCGATGCACGTACTCTAAAATGGAATAGAATATTTTATTTATTTCCTCAAAGTACGAATAAATCTTATTCTCAGATTACAAATTAACTACAAAGAAAATCTAGGGCCTCTGAGGCAAAACCTGTTTAGAAAAATCCTTTTTTTCTTTTTTTTGAAACATATACATACAAAAATAAACATTAACATACCATTTTATGAACAGAGGTGTGGTATTTGTAACCAGTAGAGGTATTTGTAACCGATCATTATTCCTCTGCGTTACAAATATTCCAATCCTTTGTTAATTCGCGTTAGTAAATTAATTTAGTGAATATCCTACACCCATAAGGACTCATACCGGAGCAGAGAAGCAGAATGCCCTCGAACGTCTACAGGGATGAGACGCTGATCCCGAGGGATATTCAGGGCATCGAGATTTCCCCCGGTTTCGTCCTAGTTGATACTTTGGACAACACAAGGAATGACATCTACTCGACCACACACTAAGCCGTAATCAGCACATCACGAAAGTGATACTAAATGACGAACAGGGGTGGGTGCAGGATTTGATTTTGGGAAGGGGCCCATAAAGGAAAAAAATTTGCTACCAATCATGAATCATAAAATGTTATTATTTTACATTTTATAAGAACACCAATAAAACATTTTCATTATTAATCTATTGTACAAATATAGCACTATTATTCCAATAACAAATTATATTTATGATTAAAACTTTTTCGATTATCCTAATTTTCTCGTGTAATTAGATAAGTGGAATCTCGATTATGAACGAGCACATTAGGAACAGTGAGATATCGCAACCCTATGCTCATGTTCCCATGTTGGAGTGAAAATCTGTAAAAGTAATGTGAAACATATGTTTGTCCTATGAAGTCGTCTTTTTAAGCAGATTTTATTTGTTCATCGTGTTGTTTTCAATGGGTGTACAGAATTTTTTTTTTAGAAGTAAGAAAATTTCCTTTTCTATCTCGAGGAGCTTCGTGACCCCTGAGCGCCCCCCCCTCCCCCGGATGCTTCACAGAAGGCGAAATACACTAGGCAATACTATGCTAAACGAGAGAAAATTAAGAAAACCCACGAAAAGAAGTAAGGATCAAGGGAATGGGAATAATGAACAGTATTAGGAAGTAAAGCACATCAAGTGCTACCGATCAAGCTAAAGATCAAGATATTCCCCCCCCCCTCCTAGGGGACTTACATCTAGTAAGTACGTGTTTGGCGAACACGGGGCCCCGAGCCGAGTCTGGCATTACTTCCACTTACTTGTGCGTGGCTCCTTCCTTTCTCTTTCCTGACCTTCCTTGGTCACTTCTTCGTTCTTTTCTATCCTGGCGCTATTAGGGCTAGGGTATCTTTCATTTTCCTCATTTTTTGTCCTCAATGTTTTTGATGTATGTTTTGAGATATTGTAATTCGGGAGGGTTTTTAGAGGGTATGGTTGAGTCATACGGCGAGTCCACTCTCGGAGAGAGTAATGTTCGCGCTCCCTAGTGCGTAACTGCATTTTCCCTACCTGTACAAGTTTTTAGGGCTCTAATGACCTCGATGTTGACGACCCTTAACCCCCCCCCCACACACACACACAAAAGATATTTTCTATTCTTATCGTCACCACTCTCATTCTTCATATTTGTGCTACACCTACACTTTGTGAGACTTACGCTTCCAAACATTTCACATTCCCCAAAAATTACCCTTGCAACAATGAAATATAT
>NNCF01126509.1:605049-619154 GCA_002313205.1 Laupala kohalensis
TTATTGTAACAATAAATCGTGAATTTAGTGTTTTTTCAACTCTTATGATTTTTAAACCCTATACTCAGAATAATCTATAGTTCGATAATAAATTGTACATGTAAATTTACAAACATATTTGCGTAAAATTACAAACATATTGAGATTATATATGTATTATAACTCGCAGCTAACTTTTTATCTTATCTAGGAACTTATGCTGAAATTTTTGAATCCGCCTCTGCCTTAGGGCCCTTGATCGGAATTGATGGGATGGTCCCTTGCTTGCTTCCGGAGAGTAAATTAGTTTATTGTCCTCCACGTGGTCATACGCAGTTTGTACTGTTTTTTGACAATAAATTTATTATATAAAAGTTACTTAATTGTATTTAGTCCATGTAAAATGGAAATTTTGTATGCCAAGTATTTGATGTATTACAATGATATGGAAATACAGTGTCTAACCCATAATTACTGTGTGTTATTCTTGTGCTGCAAATGTAAAAATTCTAAGTGAGTGATATTACATATGTTGTATTGTACTGTATGTGTATTGGAAATTAATTTATCATTCCTATCTTGTTAGAATGTAATGTCACCATAATCTCTCAGCACAAAACTTGTTCTGTAAAATCACTTCTTTTCAGCAAAAAATATAGATGTTATATGGTACCTGCATGAACTCCGAACCCTATTCAAGCATATTTATCACGTTCGTAGTACTGAGAACTACTTATCATGTTGATACTACTGTAAACTACCCATAATGCCCGGTAATTCTAGTAGTAGATTCTCAGAATGTAATATATAACGGTTAATGCTAATTAAAACATCAAAATCGTTTCATTTATAGGCTTGCGCATGGCATTACCTAATTCATGGCCATCCAACATATTATTTTTTGCTTCTAGGGGACCCATATCTTTTGTTTACTGTCCCATATCATAATTAAGCATTTTCAGCTATTCAAACCTTGATAGATATTTCAAAGAACAAAATTAGGTAACCACATTACTGACTCGTATACATTATCAAATCGTAAATAAAAATATTTACCAAGCTATCTTATAAAATGCTCTTAATTTAACCGTAATTGAACTTGATGGGACCTGATTTGACTGTTTTATTTCATTTTACACTGCGTAAGCAATATGATCGGAAATTTGACAAGAACTTGAAACTATCGATAGTTGTCGATAATTTTTTGTACATATCGGTATATGTTGATAGGGAATATTATCGATATTGTCTACTATCGATTTTTTCCACCACTAATTTTCACCCATTTTTTACTCATGTATTTTACTATGACTTAATTGTTGGTATCTAACTTTATTAATGTTGCATTTCATTTGTGTATTTTCGTCTTGTGTTCTTTTGTTTACGTTGACGATAAAAGTTTCCTTTCATACATTTATGGGTTTTTTTCGCAAAAAAGTGATTTGATTTATTTAAACGCTATTTTTTTTTACATTTTTTAACAGTTAGTGAACTATACGGATCAGCTCTAGTTTTGAATGAGAAATCATGTCATGACCCAAACCGGATCTGTTCTTCAAAAAGTAAAAATCTCCAATCACTCACATAAGCAGTTATTCACCCAACATTCACCCAACATGTACTCTTGCAAGAATTAAACGACAAGTCGAGACGATGAAATTTTACAACTCGAAAAAAAAAGGAGTTGTGCCCAACGATTTTTTTGTTTTTTTTACAAAACCTAGTCATTAAACGGGTAATGCTCCGCGTTCGTGCAGGGATGAACGTTTAGCAAAATCATAAAAACGGCAGTTTCACTCTTCTGAGTTATTGTTGATGGCCGGACCCCAACCGCGACTATCCAGTGATCGAAAACCGACTTGCTAAACCTGCTACCACTTTGGCTGGGTTGTGGAGAACGCTGTGGAGAGGGGGGAAATTGCTATGAAGTGGTGTCATTCTGTGTATACGCTTCTACGTTGCTGTTTGTAGTGTCAGATGGAGGCGCGGTCGCGAAAGATATGGCTCGTGTTAAGTGGATACTGTTTGTTTGTGCTGCATCGAGAAATGTCACTACTGCGTATTCGTAATTTGAATAAATAAGAGCATTTCAATTTGGACAAGTATTTTGTTTTATTATAAGCTTGATGAAATTTTGCATGCGTGAGATTCAAAACAAGAAAAAAACCCACAACCTAATCATTGCAATGAAATTTTGCACACCCTTGGAGTTTAAAATAATAACATCTCTCTCTCTCTCTCTCTCTTTTTTTTTTTTTTGCAAGTCTATGATTTTACTCCAAGCATGATGAAATTTTGCTCAGGTCAAAATGTTCAAAGTAAACAGAAAATTTCCGTCCACATCTTACTTAAAAATCTGCCTTTTATTATCTCTCTCCGCCCGCTTCAGTAGCATTTAAGAGTGTTTCTGAATTCACACCGTCAACTCAACTAGTGTGACTACCTACCACGACAGAGCTGTTAAACTTATCTTTGTTCTCGGGACATTTTCTGTACTCCATACTCGATGGATTGGGATGGGGTTTGACAAAATTTTGCCTACGGACAAAATGGGTTATTTATTTATTAGTAACGCTATATTTTGATTCCCATCAACAAAATTATATAATTTTAAACTGGAAAAAATAAGTGGAATATTTATTTTTAAACGCATTTTATTATAATACTACATTTTCAAGTCTTTATCGATCACGGTGTAATTTCGAACACAATCTTCTCTCACATACATCAAATATTAATTCTGACAGCAAAGATTCGCAAAACAAAGTTGAGGTCCCCCCCCCCCCACGTTGATTGAAATATTTGATAAAAAGTGTATTACAACTCGCGGGACGTCAAAATCGTTTCACACTAGTTGGACAGCGTTGCTCTACGATAATGTCAGGGTTTGGATTAAGGGTTTGTTTGTGGACGGGGGATATGGAGGAGGTCAAGAGCACTCAGTTTCAACAAATAAACTTTATTTGTTACTCAAATTATATTCCCCTCTCTGATAGTATCTCCCTTAAACCTATTATCATTTATTATGATATAATTCATAACCAATATAAAGTTACTCCTATCGACTATTGGTCAGCAATGTATTTAGGGCTCTCATGACCTTGACGTTGACGAGCCCTAAAGCCCCGAGAAAAAAAGCAATGCATTTTGTCACGTCGCAGCTCCCCAGACCAATAACTAAATTGATAACAGCTTGCAACATGAAGTTAAATAAACCATTAAATTAGCCCGTTATTCCACAAAATCAAATATCTTATCTTATCAAAATCTACCACCAGGACTTTCACCATGGTGGTCTCCACTACTTCAGAAGGAAGATGTCTTCGGATAGTCTCGCCCTGCAGTGCCAGTCCATTTTATTTATTTATTTATTTATTTATTTATTTATTTATTTATTTATTTATTTATTTATTTATTTCATGTCTTATGGTGAGGTTCAGTTATTTATTTATTTATTTATTTATTTATTTATTTATTTCATGTCTTATGGTGAGGTTCAGAACATGAAAACTGCTCTTCCTCCTAACAGTAACAGGAATTGGGAAGGAGAGATATTGGGTTGCTGGGGAACTTATGGTACCGAACTGTTATTTGTGGGGAGTGGGTTCGGGAAACTCCAGCTGAAATCTCACCTAGTGCGGCTGAACATAGTTTGAACCAGCGATATCGTGGAGGTGAAGACGCTACGTAGTTTGGGAAAACATTTTTCTGTTTCTTTCCAAAACATCCCTCTTTCTTTCCCTTCTCACTCTCAGCTGATTCTCTTCCCCCACCCCTTCCATCCCTACATCTCTAAGCAACGTCATTTCTCGCCTGGCGATACGTGTGGGAAACTAGGAAGAAGGATAAACAACTCACAAATATTGACATATCACACAGCGGAATGACGTGAGGCATCCCTCTTCCTTTCCTTCCATCTTCTGGCTCGGTCTTCACGACAGGGATTACCAACTGTTTAACACCAAAGATTAGTTTAGCCATTGACCTCAACATACAGGAGACGCCAAGATCACACTCTTCCTCAACGTCCATAACAATTTGAATACAATTTAAATTTTAAAAATATATATATTTTATTGGTTGGAGGGTGAAGAAGAGGTTTCTTTAATTTATTTTATTAGTTAAAAAACTAGATTATAATTTATTTAATTTAATATTGTACTTCTATATAAATTATCTCGAATTCTTTATATGTTAGGTAACTCATTTTTTAAGAATATGGATTAAATTGTCTTTCCATTCATCTTACATCTGGACCTCATCCCTCAAAGAAGTTTAAAAACTAACAGAAAACTTAGAATTTAATTCTATTTAGTAAAAAAGAAATTTGTGTGATACTAGGATGAGTTTTTGTCCTGCTATGTAAAAATATATTCTTAATTCGCCTTTAACGAGTATCATTCATTCACTTTCCAATACGACATAGTCGAAGACATGAGATTTGAAATCCATTCCCGTAATAAGATGTCCATTGCTGTCTCCAGAAACGTCTGTTAGATGAATTTGTAAGAATTATAAATGTATCTTATTGATTTAATAATACTTGTGAATTTATGGTAACTAAATGAAAATATGTATTTTAATCCTTGTAACTTAGTTGATTACTACACCCCCACGTGGTGACATGCAGTTTGCAAGGACTTTTTTTTTTTTACGAAAGTGTTGTTTTCGTCATTTTATTGGAATACAGTGTTATATATCCATTCAATTAAATAGATATATTTCTCGTCTACTATCATATTCCAATTTAAATACTTTGAACTACCTTTTGTAAGTAGACTGAATTTTTGTTCACGCTCACGATGTTTCGCCAGATGCTTTCTTCCATCATTAGGTGATAGTAGTACAGTACTGGAAAATATTCTGTCCCGCGTGATATTGTTGACGGCCGATTTATAATTCCAGTACTGTACATAAATAAAAGCTTTTTATTGTGGTTACAAATCAAACCGAGAACTAGATACAGAAACAAATACATTAAATAATATACATATACATAAAAAGCAATCGATAGAAAACAAACAATCAAAGCAAAAAATCAAAATAAACAATTAAAATATTTAGGTAACCATTCAATTAAGCTGAAACTAATAATGTAATGTTTTTACCAATTTTTATAAAAATCTACTTGAAATAATCAGTATGTNTCAATTAAGCTGAAACTAATAATGTAATGTTTTTACCAATTTTTATAAAAATCTACTTGAAATAATCAGTATGTTTGTGATTTGTCATCTACAGTTTTTATGAACTCATGAAGCATATTGACATAAAGTTCACTTCACAGTTGGCAATTCTTTCTTCTCCTCTTCTGTCTAACCGCCTCTCAGCCCTCCTTCCACCTCTTGGACGATGGTGGTGGGACAGTGTGTGCAGTGTAGCGTGTGTGTCCTCCTCTGTGTGTTTTACGCTGGGTTATGATGTTTACCTAACGGCCGGCGTCTTCAGTGAAAAAGTAGCTGCCCAGACGGAGGCGTGCGGATGGGGCACTGGCTCTGAGTGAGAGACGGTGGAGGGGGGGCGTGGCGCCGGTGACGCGACGTCACGGACCGCAGGTAGTTTACACATCGGAGATGGAGACGAACAGCTGAAGGTGCTCGATAAGAAACAGTGTACGAATAACAGAAGAAAAGAAAAAAGAAAAATGCAAATACGAAACTATGATCGACAATGAACTGGAGATCGTTCCAAGAAATAAACGAATATCTTTTACCTGCGAATTAGCGAGTAATACAGAATAAGTGGAACAATTCTAAAATTCATTTTTTGTGAGAACTGGTACTCAATGTTAATTAGAGACTAAACATATTTCCTCAATGCAGTTTTATTACAATTTCATTATATTGCTTCTACAAAGTGTTTGGTGTAATGAATATATTTTTCGATATGCTGAAATGAAAGCGTAAACACATTTACTTAACATATATTTCACCAAACAACTGCCAACTTCATGAAGCAATTGAAATATAATCATATTTTATTTTTGACAAAGAATTATTTTCCTTATTATATCGTTCGAAAATTATCTACTTGTTCTAAAATTATCCTTTCGAAATATTTACTGGTGATGATAGGATGGGAGCTGTCACATATTATTTATATCTAAAATTTCATGAGCATTTCGTTTTCAAATATGTGTTTTTCGTATTTCTCGAGAAGAACCTAGGGATGGTACTGGCTCAACTACAAGATTGTTTTTTACTTGGAAAAAATTAGTATGTTATTATTATGTTAAACACTAATTCATAGAACTTCCAAAAAAGAAAGATGCAAAATTCTTTATGATCATGTTGAAAATTGTCCATAGAATTGTTAGTATTGGGAAATTCTAAACTTCTCATTTGTGGTACATTTTAAATAAATATTAAGTACAAACACATTATCATAAAAGCTCACCTAATACTGTATTTTCACCATAATATCAGAAGGAAATATTCTCTCATACTTCAACATTCCAGTGTATCGACAGCCAGAAACTTCGTCAGTCTTTGTCTACAGATCGTCGGCGTCAAAGATTGAGAACAAACAAGGGCTGGTCTGTCCCTCAGAGTGTGTCTGATGTAAGGCGCCAGCCATCCGCCCTTCAAGGGCTCCGAAACACATGCCTTCTCTATCGCCAATGGTCCAGGTCACCGGGTCACAATTCTACTGCCTATTTGGACCGACGCATGGCTTTGGGGATGTTTATCTATAAGAGGGTACAACAATTTGAAACAGATCATGCCATAAATCTATCCATGTGTACCTTCTGGACATTTTCGTTCTTGAAGAAAGATGATGCGCTGGAGACTAGTGATCATCTTGTGAGTTTTTCTTTAATTGCGTAATTTCATAAACTAATTTATTATATTTAATATGATAATATATGGTAAATTTGTCTTATAAGTTTGTTATATTATAAATTATATTAATTTATATTTATTAGAAATTAATATTTATTCATCATCTTATGTATTGTTATATTTATTATCATATTGATCAACAAACAAAATTCAACAAATTTTGTTTAGCACGTAAAAAGTGTAGAAAATTATATTATGTTATTATACGCCATTATTAATATACATATATTTATTCAAAGAATACTCAAAAAACTATATTATGAAATATATATCATTGAAATAATCCTTTTTTATAAATATCTTTCCCAAACGAACAAAACATACGCAAAATTGCATTCTATACGGTTTAGGCGATAATATCTTCAATCAGTTTTTTGTAGGTGATATTAAAATAAAACTTCTAACAGTTCCAATTACACGAACAGGAGTGTACGCGTTTTTTGTGATGGCACTACGCGGGTTATAGTTCTCTGTGCGTAGGAGTTTTCCGAAAATTAGGGAGTAGTTTGAGATTTTATTTCTGTATCTATTAAATAAATAACTATGTGAAATTGTGTGAAGCGACCGAGAAGAGACTAATTCGAACCCTGGTGACGCTAGGTGAGTTAAGCTAGAATCTGCATAAAAATATACTTTTTAGAGATATAAGATTCTTCGGTAATCACCAAAAGCTCGCACATTCACAAAATTGATCTGTTCCATAGATGAGACCTAGGAATCCGAATTTAGAATCGCTCCATTGCCCCTTCTTGTATCAGATTCATTTATATCGCGAAAAACCTTCCTTAAATACAGGAGGAGGAGAAGGAGGAGAAGGAAAAGAAGAAGAAGAAGAAGAAGGTAATGATGATGAAGAAGATGAAGAAAACACGAAAAATTGGACTGTTCGATCTATGTATCCTTAAGTATTTTAACAAATTGCATCCGAATTCAGAATTGCTCCATCGAGCCCTGTGTTTTCGAATCCGTACTTTTTATATTTAAAGATGGTTTAACGCTATTAAAAAATGGAGGGTGATGGAGGAATTCCGGCTTCGGAAACGGATTCAGCGCGTCAATATACATAAGGAATTACAAATCTTGTCTTTGGAACAGACCAATTATTATTTTTGTTCACCTGTGTACTCAGTTTAACAAACAACCATTGAAAGAACAGAAAATTACTTATTAAACTTGGGACTGTGGAAAAGCCATTAGAGAAATACATTACGCGAAAGAACACGAAGAATTCGCTCCATACAGCTCCAGAATCATCCGACTAACTGTGGTCGCTCGCAGATCCTCACAGTTTATCAGGGCAACGTGGCAGAAGGGCGGTATGGGCAAGAGTAGGAGAAGAGAAAAATTTAAGGGTGCTCTTAAGCCAGCCGTTGGGGAAATTGATGTCGTTATTTTGGGAACAAAGCCATCGGGTGGTGGGACTTAAGAAAGCACCGCTAGAACAAGCACTTCTGTTTGGATGCCGTTTTTTAAATGGACAAATTAGCTACAGCAAAAAAAATTAGATAAAAGTATTGTTTTAAATTACTTGCATTTTACATAAAATTAAATATCAAATATAACTTCAAAAAGTACAAAAATATTCCAGCGAACAAATTTTCTTCCCTAATAAGTCATTCTATCTTCACTTATTTAAGTTTCTCACGAGTTGTAGTATATCGCCTGTGAACTGATATTTCAATTTAAGTTTTTAGTTAAAAACAGTCTTAATTTTCCTCAGCAGGACCTTCTTTCCTCATCTCTTTAATTCTCAGAAACAAATTTTCTGAAATGTTTATGTAGATAAATGATAATATTTATGACAGAAGTTCTTTTTTATATGATTAACCTTTCTAATAACCCATTCCTAATGAAATGATAATTAAAAATGATAACTCTCCAGCAGTTTTTGCAATCATTATCTCCAAATTCATATTTTAAACTTTTTCAATCACTTTGTCAATCACTTTTTATAAATAAAATTATTCAACAATTCATTTTTTTTAATTTAATAGTTTTCTAATACTTTACGTAAATCATCATTGCCCACACTTTTTACTAGTTATTATTAAAAAATTTATTCACATTCATAAAGATTTATTGAACATTTGCCACTATCACAGCTTTTAAGAATTATAATTTAAAAATAAGTTTCTTAAAAAATATTGCAGTAAAATTCTACTATTATTAACATGCATTATATAGTCTAATCAATAAATAATTAATAACTTACGATCTTTTATGGACGAATATTATTTACATTTTTTTGAAGACTCATGGTTATAATATAATGTTCATTTGTCCCGTTGTTATGTCTATTGATATTATTTGTTATTATTTGATCACCAGACGACGACTTTCATCCAAGTCGAAACGTAGTGAGCTCTTCCCAGAAAATATAAATATTATTCGTTCGTAAAAGGACATAAGTTTTTAATTAACCAATTATTAATGCAGTCATTATATCATTTTTTATTTATATTTTTTAAGAAAAAAAAAATCTGGAGTTTTACGTGGAGAGATAAAAACGCGTGTTTAAAAAAATTGTCTTTATTTGTTCGTGTTCAAAAAAAATTATTTACTCCCACGATGAACCAAAAAAAATAATTTTTTTTTTGAAATGTGACGACATATATGCGAATGAATCCCAGCGACATCCTTGACCCGAATGACGGCTGCCAATTCGTCTCAGGACGATGTTTCGCGTATCTTGAAATTGTGGAGTTGAAGAGGCTGAAGAGTGGAGTGAGCAGCGGATTCGTGATTGCCACTGGAGCTGGCAGCGGATTAAAATCTAACCGAGTGCTGCTCTTCGTCCTTCATTCGCGTTTGCATGCTCTCGCTTAAAATTGCAACAGTGTTCTGGAAGAAGAGATTAATTCAAGTCGTATATGTGTTGTTTCTGTTGGATGAAAGTCTCGGAAAATGAAACTTGCTGAGGAAAAATGTGTGATAGAGATACATAAAAGTGTTAGAGTGACAGATTAACATCCACTTGTTTACTTTGTTTTACAAGAAAATTCTATTGCTTCATAACCTTGCAATTCTATATAATAATCTTCATGGAATTTTTGCTCTTTCGTATCTTTTGAATACTTGAGTAACTTTGAATTACAAAATATTAATATAAAATTTAAGAAATATTAATATTTCTTCCCAATTGATTTTGTGGATTGCAGTTATTGATACATGTTTCTGAAGAATGAAATAAAAAAATAAACCTTACTCTTGTTTTGTAAGTAACTTAATTCGGAAACGAAATGATTTTTTTGTGAAATTAGCATAGGCAAAGGCTGAAAAAACCTTCCCGACATTCTCTGTCACGATAAACAATCTCAGGAAAAATGAAATGGATGTCAAAAAAATTCTTCCATCCAATATCTGTTAGATAAAACTGTTATTTCTGAAAATAATAGAACGAATACGCTTTTTTTCTCGTCGTGATCTTTTTTTTTTCGTTTTATTTCAAACTTCCTGATGAGGATTCTAGGTATACGGTCTGCAGAGGTCCCAGATACAGCATTTATTATTGTTCAGTAAGCGAGAAAATATTGGTCTAAAAATAAAATTTTAGTTAACCAACTTTTGCAAACTTTAACAATGAGATCTATTTTATTCCTTACCATAAAAATATTCTTTTGATACATAGAATTAAGGAGGTATTTGCCCCAAAACTTCTTTCGAGCAAAAATTTGTTCCTTCGCAAGATTTCTTATTAGTCGTCATATGCAGCAACAGGATCTAGAAAACGGAACTGTGGTTTCAAATTTCATGAATGTGTATATCTAAATACTTTGGAGACAATTTTAAGAAGATTGACTTTCTTTTGAGATTCATATTTTTGTACGGGATTGAGAAGATTATGAGTCAACATATCCTGAAATAAATTTAATTCAACACAATCACAATTTTTAATTTTAAGTCATAACAAGTTAGGCATTATTACTTATTTTTTATGAAGGTTTGAAGTCGTACGACCCCATCTCGAGATCAAGACGCTCACACCAATACTCAATTACATATTTTATACGATTGTCACAATGAAAAACGAAACACTGACAAAAAGTTCAAACCACGGGTCGGAACTCCGTGGACCATACACATTCCAATATTATCCCCAAAGAAAAGCATTAACGTTGGCCATCAGTCCCACGCAAGCGAGGAAAGCCGCGCCATCACTTCGGAAAGCCTAATCTCCCGCGCTTGTTTCTTTCTCGTGTATTTACGATTGGAGGCAAGCAGAGACGCGGTGCATGATGGTCTGATGGCTTCCTCGCGTTTTTGTTACCCGCGCGTCCACTGAAGGGTCGTTTGGACCTCCGCGCCGACCGAGCTACGATCTGAACTCTAAGAGGAAAGGTGCTAAGATTGTCCATACCCATCCCGGCTCGGGATTTTCTCCTTCTCCTCCGGGTAGGGCGGATTTTCCGTAGCTGGGAATGTCATTAAATACTTTTGTTATTATTAATATCGAATTTTGACTGTACCTTATAATTATGATTCATTTTGGATCAATAAATTGATAACAGTTCGTATTTGATTAAAAAAAAAGTTTTTGTAACTATTAAATCCACCTCTGCCCTTGTGCTCCTGATCGGAATTGATTGGATGGTCCCTGGCTGTGCGCGTAAAGTAACTGAAATGTTGGAGAAACTTAAAGATGTTCGGCGAATTTCGAGGGAGGAAATTAATTTAATTTCCTGAGAATCACATTTTAAAAGCATTCTCATATCTATGTGCTCAGTATTTTTTCATGCTGAGTATCTTGTATATTAAATCTATTATTAGAAGTGGAATTAAAATGCCTATATACTTATTTCTTTATTTTATATGTTGGAGTAGTTGTTCGTTTTTTTATTTAAATTTTTTGATTCCTTAAATTTAAGGTTTTACTTTGTTATTATCAGAATATTGCTCAATTAGTCGCTTACAGTCAGTTGATTGATGTGTCATAATTTGCATACGATCCTTAACAGAACTATATCCCCGGGATGTAAACTTTATCAGTCCGAAAAATATTTAAAAATTAGATTAAGTTGGTATTTTGTTGAAATAAAAACCTTTAATTAATATAGTAGTACTTTAAAAAATGGATAAATGAAGAATTGATTCGTATATATTTTCGTACAGATTTGGAATGAATCTTGAGAATTAGTTCTTCAACCTTACCAATATTTCGGTAATATTTCAACCATTTTCAAGCTAAAGCCATTGACAATATTTTAAGACACGACGAGAATTATGCTGATAAAATTGTTGCTTATTCATAATGTACCTTGATAATGCTTGAAAATTGCCTCTGTTTACACAAGTGTAACTACACAGAACGTCATTCTCCCCACACCACACACCACAAGTTTTTGAATTAGAAATGTGTTCTCACAGAGAGAAACAATGGCAAGTTTCAGTTTTCTTTTAATTAGATAAAATAGTCAAAAGAACGAATCCATTTGTATGATAAATTGTTCAGATTCCAAAATATATTTTCAATACCAAGGAAGGTTAGCAAGTGAAAGATGAATGAAAGGTTAATGTCTATGAATGGAAGCAACGCATGGTGTTTATCCACGTAAGAAAACGGACTAAACATCTTTCATGTCTATTGTTCAGACTAATTACTTTTTGTAATATTTACTGATTCCTACATTATGTTTCAGTATAAATCTCTGTGCTGTGTGCTGCGCTTAATTATTTTTGAAATGCAGAAATTATTGGTCCGAGTTTTTCTCCGGTTTTCCTCCGGGGAGAGGTGGATTTTCCATAGGTGGGAATGTCATATGAAATTTTCTTTATTATTAATCTCGAATTTTCACTGCACATAATATCCACGATTCATTTTAGAATAATAAATGGATAACTGTACGTATTTATTAAATGATTTCTTTTATTAATATTAAAACCGCCACTGCCTTTGGGCCCTTCGTCAGAATTCATGGGATGGTCTCATGCTTGTTTCCGGAGAGTAACTTAGTTTATTATGGACCTCCACGTGGTCATGAGCAGTTTGCAACTGCCTTTTTTGAGAATAAAGTTTATAAGTTTCATGTTCGAAAAAATAAGGTATTTCCGACCATATTTGTAACATTCGGTATTGTCTCGTCCCTTTAACACCCCCTATTCCGCCTCATACATGCGTACATACATACACACTACTTAAAAAACTTTGTAAAAAACCACTTCATGACACACTCCTTCCCAAAATTTTATCCTCTTCCCACCTTAAAACCCCAAATATTCCCAGCAATTTTTATTCCATATATTAAGGAATGGTTTCGAACATTCAATTACCGGTGAAATGAAGAGTTATATATTTCGTGGAGATACTGGCTGAAACTCTCCCAGGAGCATCGTTCGCGAGGGTGAACTGGTCACATTTCGACCAGTTTCACACAGTTTCCAGAAGTTTCTTAAAAGAAAATGAATATAGATAAATGGAAATAGGAGAAGTAACACAAGATACACCGTAAACATGTGTACTTATGTAATAACTGGTTATTATGAAAAGTGATTCTCTTGAGTTGAAGGTAAATTTTGGAACTACAAATAAAATAAAATAATCAGTGGATATTCCTTATGAGAACCTTCCTCCTATCCTCTAAATGTGACAAATATTCATGAAATAGTGTAGATTTACATACTATACCAATAATAATTACCAGGTAACTCCACTTTAAAAAACGAGGCAATATGTAAAAAAAATTTGTTTTTTGCTGAACTTCGTATTACTCTAAACAATTCAAACACGCACATTATTCTCGAGTACTGAAAATGTATGCACTTATTCTAACAAAACATTAATAACTAGTTTAGTACACGTCTAATGGGAATAAACAGGTAAATTCAATACAAATTTTGATTTAAAAATGCAAGGTAATAATAATAATAAATTTATTGTAAAAAAAAAAAACAGTTTCTAACTGCGTATGACCACGTGGAGGACAATAAACTAATTTACTCTCCGGAAGCAAGCAAGGGACCATCCCATCAATTCCGATAAAGGGCCCTAAGGCAGAGGCGGATTCAAAAATTTCAGCAAAAATTCCCAGATGAGATAAAAAGTTAGCTGCGAGTTATAATACTAATCGAATGTCAATATGTTTGTAATTAAACCAAAATATGTACATGTACAAATTATTATCGAACTATCGATTATTCTGATACGTCATAAGGAAATGACACTAAATTCACGATTTCTTGTTTCAATAAACACGCCCCTAGACAAAACCTAGAGAACCTGTATAAGAAGTCCGCCTCTACCCGAAGGAAAAACGGAGAAAAACCCGGGCCAGGATTTGCAATTGTATT
>NNCF01126509.1:620294-643350 GCA_002313205.1 Laupala kohalensis
CCCCCACCCTCTGATTACGGCCTGGACCCGCCACTGGGTTCTGATGACGAAGACGGAATCGACTTGCTACGGAAAGAGTGGGACCCATTTAACGAGATTGTTAATAACGAAAGTGAAAATGTATTTGAGGAGCTATTTCCCGTATATAATATATATGAGGATTTTGCAAGATTTTAAATACATTGGTCACTGATTTGTTTTGTTTTTATTATGGTTTTAATTTATATAAATTTCAATCTATATTTTGATATAAAGAAAGATATAAATCTTTATACAAATCCTATAAGAAGAGGATTTTGGGGGGCTTTTTTCATTATTCAATTGTCTTCTTATCTGTGGATATATATAGTAGATTTTTTTAAAACTTAAGTATACAGTGAGACTTTCATTAAAGGAAACCTCTCAATGGCGGACATTTCTCTAAAGTTGACACTGTTGCATTCCCCTTCATAATTTCATTCTCCTCATAATTTTGACCTTAATTTCACAAAAGAGGACGTTTCGTTATAGCGAACACATTTTAAGTTACCATGAGTGCCCGTTAAAGAGAATTTTCACTGTATACCATTATTTATGTATTATTGAACATTCACCTGCTGGTGAACGAAATAGAGATGCTAAGTTAAAATTTAAAAAATTGTTTACATAAAAATTGAATAAATATTTACAATACAAACCCTTAGGTCGAGGAAAGGGTTTTTATTTCCCCCCTGAAGACAATTTAGATTTAATTTCTACGTACTTAAGTTAATTTACTTCAGTATTTTACTTACAGTTTTATAATTTCAAACTTATCTCACATATTAGAGATTATACAAGCTCAATGAAACTCCTGAACGAAAAGATACAGTAGTGGATATTATAAAACTTCTATCCTCATCTTCAATGTTTCTGTGTACATAATTTAAAAAATTAAAAGGACGAATTGAGAAATAAAATATCACAGTATCCTAAATTCAATCGCTAAACCACTTTCTTGGAATATTTATTCTCGGGTTCATTTCCTGACGCTGTTACCCAGATGGATGCGGTATCGAAAACTGGGAAGAATGAATGATGAATTTGGATGGAAGGAGTGAAATGACTTGTTCCGGAGTTTTATTCCCTTTAGACAACTTTCACCTTTCTTTCGCTTCGAGCACTGTATGATGTAATTTTCAAAGAAGAAAATTAATATAAGATAATTCAAATACTATAGTGATTTTCAAACATAAAATATATTTCTGTAAATTTTATTACCTCTACCCAATGAGCCGATCCCTGCATATAACACAGCTGCATCTCGATGTCACTGTTAACATCACCACGGCTGCATCCTCCGAAGGGTTTTCTTGGTTTTTCTTTTTTTCCTTCTTCGTGTTCTGTCCCGTCTGCAGGCGCCGATGCGACTGGCGTCCCTCCTTTGTGGTCTGACGTCATACACTCTTTGAAGCCGTGTGCCGACGGCTTCATGGTGCAAGTGGTGACATTACGCGGTGATGGACGAGAGATTCCTTAAACTGCACGGTGAGGCGAAGTAATTGACGGCGTGTGTGTGTTTCGGAGACTAGTATTTCGAATAGCGACAGAATTATTGAATTATAATACGTAAAAAAGTCAAATAATTCATAATAAATTTAATAAACAACAACAAAAGAGTCTCTCCTGGAACTGCAAAATCCGACACAATACAACTGTAATCAAACCTGAAGCTCTCTATGCTTCAGAGACACTCAATCTCCAAGATAAAACATTAAAACAGCAAAAAAATGTGAAAGAACGTAAAATAATGAGAAAAATCCTAGGACCAAGAATATATCAAAAATTTCCAAAATCACAGACACAATGTGAATGCGAAGAATTCAGTTCATGGGACACTTAGAAATAATGGATCCGATTAACGTACAAAATACAAACATTCTTGAAGAACAAGGTTACTAGACCAAATTGGTACAAACAGACAGAAAAGGACCTGAAAGAATTAAGATCACCAAACTTACAAGACCGAAATGAAATCAGAGAAATCACATATACGCGGGATTTCGAGGAAGAAGAGAGAAGGACCACCCCATCTACATGGGCACAACGGAAACACACCCACTCATTGCTCATGAAGGAATACTGGGTCAAAAGGAAGGCTAGAAAATATTGATTCCGCGTGGCTCTAAGTGACCCATTCGCGAAGAAGAAGAAATTAAATTAATAATAAGTTTAGGGTCAAAAATCAGTTACAAATTTTGTATGACGACGAGGAGGACAACAAACTAACTCGCTCTCCGGAAGCAAGTCAGGGACCATCCCATCAATTCCAATCAAGGACATTAAGGTACCAGCGGATTTATCATTTAAGAATAAAAAGTTAGCTACTTAATAGTACCTACAGAAAATTAACAAATTTATATTTAACAAAATTCAAACAACCCTTTTTAAGGATTATTGCAACTAAAATGCAAAGTATGATAAATATACATGAATTACAAGAGCAGAAACAATTAAAATAATCAGTAATTCTAAGTAATCGGTAGCTGTGAATCTTCACTCGCATAACAGTTGTCTATCAAGGTTATTAATATTTCCGCCAGTGTTCGATAGCGTTACGTGAGGCGGAAGGACAGTCCATCGAACGCATAATCTACGTGGCCCAATCGCAGACTACAGGGATTGTGAAGAACATGGCTTCCAAGTGCATAACCTCAAAGTGAAATGAAAACAAAAGAATTCAGAGGTCGGAACTATCGTTTATTAGGCGTTCTGTATTTTTCTTCTGTCTGGATTTTAAAATAATTCACAATTACCTACATATCAGCTTACAACACTGAAAACTGTGTATTATTGTAGGTTATCGTATTTAATTTTTGAAATTATTCAAACTGAAAATTTGGATTTATCGGGAAAGTTGAGGAAAATGGAAACTATGTGTGGGTTTTTTTAATATTATATAAAAATCCAGGGATAAATTTTAAAAATCCATACCATGACAGGTGTTTTAACACCAGAATGTCTAGTAATGATTGTATCAAGTTTCTGCTTTTCAAACGCGGGGAAGTACTGCTAGCAATATAAGATTAAATGTTGACAAATTTTTATTTCATTTTGCAAATACAGGCAAATGTTTATTACACCTCTATCCCTCCACCCCCCCAAAAAGAAAAAAGTTTTGTGTTTGCGAGAAATCCGGTTAAAACTAGAGGAGAGAGCTACGGATGAGAGCAGCGTGAGTTCTTTAACGGCCCCGGAATCTCCCAGATGCGAGACACGTGAATGCGATCGCACTCCCCTCCACTCTTTTCTTTCTCTTTGTCCGAACACGCGTCTGCGTCTGTCTGAGGAAGGTGCTGCTCTCTGGATGCGCGAAAGGACAAGTGTGACCGGATGCTCGGATCCAAGTGAACGAGATTCGAGGACGAATGGTTTACGCGGGAAGGTGGGACCAGCACTTCATCCAAGTTGGTCAAATCACTGAGACATGTAATTGATTTCTTTATTTTTATTCTAATTATTTTAAAACACAACAAAATGAATTATGATGAAGAGAAAAAAATGGCCGAACTTAAGAATATGGTCGCACAAGGGTTCGAAAAAATGATTTATGTCATAATACTACAAATATTATTGCAGTTCCGAAAATATAAACCGTATTCTTCGCTTTTCATATTTACGATAGTTATAAAGAAATATTGTTCCGCACTGTTTTCTTCTCTCGACAGCGAGACATGAACAATTATAAACAATTATAAACAATTGTTCGGTCACAGTCGGCGATGTTAGGTTTGTTAGACCCGGGGATTCCGTTTTAAGAAAATCTGTTGTAAGTGAGAAGATGGAGGCGATGGTGGAGGTAGCAGCACTCGCGGAAGGATATACGAAGAATGAGGTTAGGTTAGGACTATAATGTTAAATTTGCCATCGAAAAAGGGATTTTTTTTTCATATGAAATGATTCAATTTGTAATTTCCGAGAACAAAGTCCCTTCCAGAATCATGGCAAAAAAAAGCCGTTTTTCGATATCTCATCTGGATATTTTTCTACGGCGTTGGACCGTATAATTAAGTTGGTCCAAAAAAAAATATTTAATTTGTATCTATCGGTTAATAATATAGTACAAATAATATTCAAGAATTCGCTTGACTCATTTGAAATGCACAAGAGCATTAAGTACAAACATGGCGGCTGAGCGAAAGGGTTTCGTGATTTATGCATCTCACCTCAAAGGAAAAAGTGAGATATATTTCTCAGATGCCCGGTGACCTATAGATAAAAGTGATGTAAAAATACAACGGAAGATTTACTACAAATCAAAATAAACGTCCATCACTTTCATGATTTTAAAATTGGTCTTATCTTGTAAACAAGTGTCTTCTCCATAAGACGCAATGTATTTCACCATCAATAATAATACATTGCAGTTATTCAATTAAAATTGCCGGCGACGTATGTTCTTCAAGCTAAAATCACAATAGATACTTGTAACTTTACTTACTTATGCAGATTTAAGACATTTTACTTATTTAATTCTACTTACGCTACTACTACCTTTACTGTTCAGAGCTATTTCGTTCATTTAATGTAAAAACTCTTTGAGTTACTTCTTTACTTCTTCAAGTGTATCATTCCTTCATTCTTATTATAGATCACAGATTTTGACGATGGATTTTTCTGAGAAGGGATTTTTATATTTGATGCACTATTAATTAATATCTTCACATATGTGTTATTATTGTTTCTGATCATACCCGATCTTCCAAAGAGATTTCTATGATACGTTAATTCTGAGTTGTATATTTAAATACCTATCATTTTTATACCTACCGTAATATCGTTTTGGATAATCCAAGGTTGAATAGAAAACTTGTTTTTAATGTTTTATAATACATTCATTTGTCTTTGCTTTTCGTTTCACCTACTTGTGAAACACTTTGATAACTTACACAGTACAGTAATTTCTTCTAAGTATTAACGTTCTTGAAACTCTCCTATAATCTTCTCATATAATTTACTTTCACTACTTCGTGATTTTCTTCCTCTTTTCCTATTCTCATTCTAATTTTCTTTTCTGATCCACCTTGCCCCTAATGACCAGACAAGAACTCTCCCCTCACTTCTTCGTTCGGAAGGTGGCCCACAAGGGTCCAACGTAAGCTCCTACCACTCACTACACGCTAACGATGGAAAACGGACATTCGGGACTCGCCATCACTGTTATTTCCCCTATTTCGAATCTATATTTGCTCGCATTCGAATTTTTCAAGCATTTTCCATCATATACCCCTCATACCGGTATTACACGATCATATTTCTATGTCATATCTACGATCAAAGATATGATGAAGGATATGATCGAAGGTTCTTTTAACGAAAACATATTACATAGATATACGATCATAGTTCAACTATGATCAAAGCTTGTGCATTACACGGTCATATCTTTGAACATTCATGTCTTTCATCATAGATATATGACATAGAAATATGACCTTGTAATTCGGTGTCACGCATTTTTTTAATATCCACAAGAATTATGCGATTATATTTTTACTACACTTGTATTGTGAAGAAAAGGACAAAATATCAGAATTCTTTAATGAGGGAATACCACTACAGAAGATGACGCAAGGTATCTGAATACTTCTGAATTCTCAANGAATTCTTTAATGAGGGAATACCACTACAGAAGATGACGCAAGGTATCTGAATACTTCTGAATTCTCAACCAACATTTTTTTTCTTTCAAATAACCTACTTTTTTCTAAGTTTATCATGTCTAATAGAAACAATATTGAAATAAATGTTTTTCATATAAAATTTCCTTTTTGTTGCAATCATTCTTGTCCTCGACGTGAAAGTTTCAAAACGTTTTTTTTATAAGATTCGTTGGTTTATTATTTTACTATTGAAGAAGTATTGAAAGAGGAAATCGTCAGGTTCATCGACCGTATTTTGGGAGCGGCCAACACCAAAATCACCAAAATCGTGTTGATATTAACCAAAAGTCATTTGGCTCTAAAATATTTCAAATTTGTTCCATAGTTTGTTCCATTTCTTTGTTAGAGAGTTTACAGATGGCAAATGTTCTATATTTTATGTAAACAGTCTCAATTATCCTTCCGGTGGCTAAGGTGTCAGCGCTCTTGCTCATCACCACGTGATCCCGGGTTCGATTGCCAGTGGAGACAAAATAAATTTGTAGCTTTTCACATCGTCCCAGTTCATGTAGCTATGACTACCGATAAACGAACCCTCCTTCCTCTATCCACTTCCTACTAGTATCAATAACTCTTAACTATTACTAACCACTTCTATTAACCCCTCCTAGTAGGTCAAGTTGTTGGTAAACCCAGCTAAGCGGTCCACCTACTAACAATAGCCTACCACCCAACTTCTACCTCCTATCGCTCCATGTAGATAAGCTTCAATAACAGGCTACATTTATATTTCTTCGTAATATAGTTTCGTTACATTTTTGAGAAAAGAAATGAGGGTGCCCGTACCCTCTGAGCTTAGGACTTTCTTCACCATCTTCTCCTTCATTCCTCAACCGACGCTACAATCAAAGAGTCTTAAGCGGAAGTGAGATTTGAGGGGGTGGCGGAAGTGGGGGTTGGCAGGTGGCGTGGTTTTGTGCAGTGATCACGGCCTCTTGGAGCAGGAAGCACCAACTAGAGACATCAACTGTTGCTCGAACGTCCCTCCGACTCACCTGCTCTCACTGAGTCAGAATCAGGATATTGCTCATCTGAAGGTAATTATCGTTACATGTTGGTCAACCTTGGACAAGGAACATGATGGAAGGATATGGAATAATAAAAAGAAAGACAATACATCTCATTTTTACAATAATATTTTCCAGATTTTTAGTTCCGTGGAGATGTGTGATTTACTGTTTGTGCGTGAAATTCTATGTTTCTGTTTTATATTTCACAAAATATTCCACAAGATAATATTTATATTCCTGCTGATGTAACGGTTAGTTGATTAAAATTTACTTTTGTTCAGTCAGTGGCATACACATTTATTTAAAAAAACATTTTGAGTGGATTAAGTGATGTATTTCGAGCTAAACAATTCAATAATTATATAAACTTCCTATTATTTGTTTCATTTCGAACTGACTTCATATTTCTATGTCCATCTTCTTTTAATTAGCTTGAGATCGGTGAAAAAAAATTCAGTTTCACTTATAAAATAATAGACAAACATTTTTTTAAATATATATTTCATAGGTGAGAAAAATTGAATTTTTTAGAAAAATATCGTATTAGCTCACATTAGTCTCAGGTCGAACCACCAATAAAATACTAACCACAATATCGATCTTACCACTAATTACACAATCATTTGTGTTCTTATATGATTTTCTTCTGCTCACTTAACTACGAATTTTTGCTATATTCTACTCTTCTTTGTTAACTCTACTTCAATCACAGATATAACTATTTTGTTAACGTCTCTTCAACATAGATGAATGACGTAGCGAAGAGCGCGTGGTGTATCTAGAGCAGACAATATTGAGCGCTTTGTGTATCTACACAATGAAACAAAAAAAATCCAAGGTATCGTGAGAGGTAGTAAACTATAATTGCTTGGTTATTTGTTTTTCCGTGTTTTGGGTCACAATTCGAATATTTTTATTGACCACTCATTTCATTTCTTTTTTTTTTTCTTTTTCCAAACAGATGTCGTAAAGATTTCGTCAATTTCCGTCTCCACCTTCTTCGTCCTTCATTAGTCCCCGAGCTGCTTTGTCTCATCTGTTCTTCGTTGCGTTAGGAACCGCTGGGAACGTTCTGTAGCCGAACAAGCGGCAGTAAGACCGGTCATTTGTAATTAGAATGGAACGGCCCAATAAAATACAATTAGTGATTTTTAGTTAATGGGCGAAGTAGTATCCGTGGGGCGGGGAGTGTAAACGTACACGGTGACGATATCCAGAGAACAGTCTGGATACTTCGTATTGTCTGAGTGAGGACAACCCTCTCATACTTCATCTGATAAAGTATATCTGTAATTATAAAAATAGAATTTATTAGCGTCTATTCATTCCCCTACGTACTACACAAAATTAGGATTATATTTCACTTCTTATTTCAAATTGTATAATAATGATTTAATGACAGTTCTTAAAATTAATTAATGCATGAATATCCTCGTTCCTTCGAGTACTTTATTACATGGCGATTCCATAGAGTTATAATAATTTCTATCTCAAATTTGGTATTTTATGAAAATCTTCTTTTTCTTATCATTCTCTTTCCGTTTCCTCGTTATAACTATACTTCTCAGGGCTTCATCATTACATAACGTCCCATCATTACTTCTACGGGTAAATTTGATTATGCCTTTTTGTTGATCCAGCTAGCAGAAAAGGGTGAATCATTGTCTTTTTCGTATTCTTCTTACATTCTGTCCTCCATCTCACCCCATCGTTCTTCTCGTTCCCTCCATTTCCCTTCTTAACTCCTACGCTCTTCCACTGATCGCAGGAGGATACCGACTACTTTTTTCGGAGGGAGGACGGATAACATGTATATAAATACATACATACATGCATACATGAGTGTGTGTATATATATGCGTATTATATGAGAGTATATAATATAGATATGTATATTGTGTATGAACAGCGGGGGAAGAGGTTAAGGGGGCAACAGCCACCCATTGGACCTGAACTCTNAACAGCCACCCATTGAACCTGAACTCTTAACAGATTAAATTGAAGTTGATACCTGGCATACTTTGTAAAAGTGCTACCATATTATTTATTGTTATTAGTAATATAATCTTTATTGTCAGTAATAATACCAGATTAATAAAATTAATATTACCACATTAACGACTTTAACAAATAATTGTTATTATTATTAATAATACCACACTGTTAATTGTTAATTACTTATTTGGTGTATTTTATTTAAAGGTAATATTTATAAAAATTGTGTTGTAAAACCATATCTTTTTAACAGAAATGCTTCCCGGTTAACCCCCCTCCCTTGATTTCGGTCTAGATCCACCACTGTAGATGAATTCGCAAACAAATATGGAAAAATACAGAATGAACAATTTTCATTTAATTTCGAATAGGGGGTTGGGGGGGGGGGTTTATCCCCCATATCCCTCCCACTAGGAACGCCCCCGACGTCACTCTCTCTTCCCTCAATTCTTCCCCTTCCTTCCAACATGCCTTCTCTCACAATCGTCCATTTCCTTCCTTTAAACAATTTCGTTATCAAGATTGGTCTATTGCAAAATATTCCTCTTATTCCTCCAGCGAGGTGAAAGTGGCGATCGAACCCGGATCATCTACTTCATCGTACGGGTGTTGGCAACTACACCAACCTTCGCATTCTACAACTGTACATTACATCCATCCAGACCTAACCTAGGTTGTGGATAGCGAGCGGGTGGTGTAGAGGTTGAGACAACCTGCTATCAAAACAGGAGAGTCTGGTTCGATTCGCGATTCGCGACTCGCCCCCCCCGTTTTCACCTGGATGAAAGTCATCTCTCACGTATCTTCCCTGATTCCGTCGTTCCCATCTTTATCAACATCATCGTCCCTCCCAAACGCATCGACTCAGTGTTCGCACCGTGTCTTCCATCCATCGACTCGTCGTCAGCCCCAGCCAGCAAATGGTGACTCGCTTCGCTCCTAAGCAAATGATGACTGCGCAACTTCGCGCAACAAAGGCGCGAGGCGCAAGGGGACAGCGAACAGTAGCCGCCTTAAGTGTCTTAATTCCCTTCAACGGCTGCTACTGCTGCTCGCTACCTGCGTGGCCGATGCTACCACCTCCAACCTTGGCTCCCCTACACCTCCAAGTTCAGACCTGCGACTCTTCGAGATCGTGGACATTAGGAAAGATCGCAGATGACTATGATTTCCGTTCTACTGATTTTTTTATTTCTTTACTTTCCTTTCTTGCGTGGAAAATAGATTGTACTCAGTCGATGCATTCGCTAACAAAGATTTTTAAGAAAATAATTTTTCGTGTTCGACAAAATTAAATTTCCAGCTGAGCAAAAACTTCATGTATGATTTGGACCTTTTATGTGGGCAATTTTTTTTATTGAATATCACGACGTTTCAGCAGTTGATTACTGCCATTGTCAGGTAAAGAAATACAACAAATCCATAGAAAAATAAATAATATGAAAAACAAACCATCAAGCAAAAAATAAATAAATAAGCAACCATAAATTTTGGATAAGTTGTCAATGTCAGTTTGTAAAGTCAAATTGTATTTCATAAATTTTATCTGAAGTTATACGTTTGTAGTAATTATGATTGTAGACGTAAGTAATGTCAATATTAATGTATCTTTGTATTGACAATATTCACGCCTATCATACTCTGATTAAAATGTATCGATAGGTTAAATAAAATGTATAATCATTTATTTTGATTAGTTACACTTTCATGGCTTGTTTTCATATTATTTATTTTTCTATAGAATTACTTTTTACGTATGTGTTGTTAATTTGTTTTTATTTTGTGATCGAGAGAAAATTCATTTATATATACGAAAAACGTCGACTGATGATAGATAGCAGCTGAGGAACGTAATGAATGATAATAAAAATTTACTCCACTAACAAGGTCGTTTAAAATTTGTCCCCAACTCATATTTCACGTCACTGTACTGCCAATCTTACGCGATTCAGGAGCTCTCTTCTTTTGTAACCAAATTCCATGGTGATTATAGTGGGAATTAAAACGTATAGTTTACAATTTTAAAATTATTTTCGATTACATGCCGCCTTCAAAAGTGTTCCTCTATCTCGTGGGTGCAACACAAGGTAGATTTATTGTCTGTAATGTGCTCGTAGAAATTTTGGAAGGCCAAGTTCCTTCAATACAAAGCAACCCTCAAGAACCATATGAAAGCTAGTTACATCATTATTAACCTTATCCTATTCTGTTTTGAAGAATTTGTAATACACTTTTTAACGATTTCTTATTATAGGTAGAATCATGACAATGTCTTTTGACGTTTCTCGACACAACTCGTAAATCAAATAGAACTCTCTCTTTGAATGAAACGAAAATTCAACATTCTTGTTGAAAACATAAAAGTATTTTTTAAATAAATTAGTTACCCCCCAAAATTGAACTAAGTGATGAACTATGGATTTTCTAAAGGAGATGGTCGTGAAACGTCAAAATCGGTCCGATTTCAAAACTTTTACTGCTCAAGAACTTTGTATTTAATTTTCATGAATTAATATTCAGTACAGAACCTACAATATTTGTTATTTTTGTTTAGTGACGTTGAATAAGAATCTGTATAAAATCAGCAATATTTTATAAATGAATGAACATATAACTCTGTTGAAATGTTGGTAGAAGTCCTACTTACCAGAGAAAACGAGCAAATTCATACTGGAAACCTTTTCAAACGAATGGTAACGATTTCAACGATTTTATAATTATCCTGTTATAAATATTTGTTTCTTTCTTGAAGTCATTATTCTTACTGTCATCGTCACCCAAGATAGGTATCTTCCATTTATTTTTCCAGAAGTGTAATTTGAGTTAACTCTTATGTAGAATTGTGAATAACGATGAAATATAAGTTCGTTTCCAAATCATGAATAATTTATGTATTGGTTATGTATTCGTTTTTAACTTAGAAAAAAGTTATTGACAACCGAAAAATATTTATGTTGCAAAAGCTACTTTCGACAACGTATGTTGGTTTTCTCTGCTCCGGAGGGGTAAGTGTGTGTAATGGCGTTTTGGCAAAATAAAGGTTTTTCTGTTGACAATAACTTTCTATCATAAATTCGTGATATTTATTTTCTTTCTTCTTCGTGAATTCTACTCTAAGACTTTGCGTGGTCGTGCAGTGGTCGTTGGAGGTGACGACCGGAAGATCCACTCCATCACCCACCCACTCGAATGGTATCCTTCGTTTTATAACATCTAAGACAATTATCTCTCACCGTTTCAGTGTTTTACGTCGCACTGCAGTAGGGCACGTGTTACCTTTTCAGGATCGCTGGTCCATTGATGACTTCATTGCGGGAAGGTTTTATTGTAGATCCTCGCGCAGAAATTGGCTTCACCCCGTGTCATGGCGTGCGAGCGATTATAACGGCGGGAATCGTCCTCCGCCAGCGAAGACGTTCGACTCGCGAATGAGACTTCTCAGATTGGGGAATAAAATATGATTTATGCATTTTCCAGTGAGACTGGGAAGCTTAATCATTCTGTTTTAAATAAAGAAGTAAGGGATTACGATTCTCAGACCGTGAAGGTTGTGTTTCAACGAAATATTGAGGACAGAGGTAATAACTGGGAAGAGTAATAAGTGCCTGTTGAGGTCGAGTAATATCGCGGTCATAAAGTGTTCATTACCGAGGGTCAAAACCTGGAAGAAACCTACGCAGCATCCCAAATAAAGTTTTATCAGGTTTTTTGAACTGAAAACCGAACCCTATCTTCACAGTATCACATCTATATTACTACAATTTAAATTGATTAATTCGTGTAATTATTAGAATCCTGACCCGTTTTTCCTCCGGTTAAACTTCGCGTAGACGCAGATTTTTTTGTATGGACTTTCTAGGCTCTTGTCTGGTGGATATTGAAATCTCGAATTCAATGAAGACCCATTATCCATAATAAAATAATTATTAATTAGAAAATGATTTGTTTTATGTGCTTGACTATGATCTTACGATTTTTTAAATTAAACATATTTAATAAAATCACCATTCATGAAGTTGGAGAAGTATTTGCATTATATAATAATTTATTAAAATTGTCATTTTCGCTCTTGTGTTGAATGCTGTAAGTAAACAAGGACCCAAAAACAGAATAATATTTAACATTTCAGCACACTCCTAAGATAATAAAACAAGTTAACTGCGTGTTATAATACGAACATAATACCAACAACAAGGCTAGGTGGAAGTTGCGTGCGGACTTGGGATTTGAGGCGGGTGGTGCAGTGGATAGCACACCTGCGGCCAGAGCAGGACGTCACGGGTTCACCTGGCTGTTGACGTTGCAAACACTCCTTCACGAGAAGGTTCTCGGAAGTTGAGAGTTAAAATAATACCAAGAACTTCGTATTAATAGAATATAAAGTTTCTTCACAAATACGTATTATTATCAAATCTTAAAATTATTGGAAAAATATTGTCTATAAATTGAAACTATTAAAATAACTCTAAATACTATGTTCATTATCACAATAGTGTTAATGAGACATCCGCTCCGAGGCAAGAACAAGAGAACCTGTATAGAACATCCTCATCTATCCGAAAGGAAACTGGAGTCAAACTGGGCATGAGATGCTTCCGCGTAATTTCTCCTATAGTGGTAGTGCGTTCAAAATTCTAAATTTAAATAGCACTTCTTTCAAATTCAAATTCTTTGATTTGTACTCTTTTGTCCTTTTCTTTTGATTACATTATTGACATTATTTCTCCGTACATTTTTCGAAAAGAAATCCAACGATATTCTGATCTACCAGTGATTGCTTCGGAGCCGAACACCCGACTTCTAAGAGGCACCGAAGACCTTCTAATGACCCGCCATTCCTCTTCGGAACAAACAAAAAAAATCGCCGTGGAGAAGATTGAATTTGAGCGATCCTCCACGCCCATCTCGTCTTCCCTCCATCTTTTTTCGATCGATTCTTGGCACTAATCGATTTAGCGCGACCAATCGAATCAGTGCGGCCATTTTGGACAATAGCAATGACGTTAGCAAGTGTTGGAGTGCCTAAGATGAAGGAGTGTATACTTCCAGAACTACGAAGTGTGGTTAGATGTTGTTTTACTACAAAAATTAAATTATTGAACTGTAAGATATATTAGAGTGGATTATTTGGTTTCGTCTCTTTTTCAAGTACATGTTTATTCCTAGTATAATTTTAATAAGGATTATGAATTGCAAGAAAAAAACATAACAATTTATTTTGACTTCTCTAGATCTTTGTATTGAGTATTCATATCTAACTAATGTACGTTCCAATTTTCATTGTTTGATTTTTTAATGAATCGCAATTCATATTTGAAAGTATGACAGTCCGTACAGTATTATTATTAATTTCAAATTTTTATTCACACATCTATTAATTTTAAATGATTAAATACGTTTATCTTTTTTAATTCATGATTTGTTTTACGTTACTTTTGTAGATAATCGAGGTATTTGAACCAATTTATTCTTAAAATTTCTTTGTTTGTAAACCAATTTTAGATTACAGGTCAACACACATGTTACATTTAACATCGTGTGGAATATATTTTTCTATAATTTTTATTTCTCGATAATCGAAGAAAAATAAAATGAAATTGTAAATTCGAGATCTCTAAAGTTTTTTCGAGTTGAGTCAAACGTAATTTCTCTCCTATCCGTGGACTTGAATGCCGAATGGTTGTCTCTCGCCTGATTGATCAATACCTCAGTTCTCCTTTTCTTCCAAAGCCCAAACCTGAACCCTTTGGAGTAGGAAATAATAACGCGTGTTAAAATAAGGGTAATACAAACGATTATGTTGACAGAAAATGCAAATAAATGATGAACAGGGATCTAACAGGGAAGAAAACTTCTTGTCAAAACTACGAGATGTTGAGGTCTGATAAGTGAGAATAATTTTCTCCTTCATAGCAGGTGCTGCAAAAAATCAAAATTAATTAAGGCAATAATGATATTCCTCATTTATGTATTGCATCTAGAGGTGTTTAAAAAAGCGAAGCAACACGGTTGCAATATGCACTCAAGTTCGGTTTGATTTGTTTAAAATATTCTTAAATATATTATAAACTTTTTTCCGAGTGTACAGATTCTGTTGAGAATTTATTTCTCATGACATAAAGAATGGAACTTATAGGATACATTCTTCTCTAATTAGGAAGAACTGAAGATTTTTGAAACGAGTTTCGTATAACAGTAATGGAAAAGAAAGAAGAAATTATATTAAGTTTTTGGGATTTCTACTCTAAGTCTTTTAATGCATTACAGTAAAATAGAGCTTAAACGCATTACCTAGTGACAATTGCGAAGATTGTATCCATAGTGAAGATTCATTAAAAACGTAATAAAAACAAGTACAGTGGTATCGTTCGCCGACGCCGGATTCAGAACTCTAATTTCCACGAGTAATTTTGAAGTTTCCAATTTTTTCATTCGAATTGTTTTATTGACTCTAATACCAGGAGGTGACAACGCTAAAAGAGAAGAATGAGGATAAAACTTGGAACTGAAATGAACCTTGGAAGGTCTGGGCAAGCATTCTTCACGAAATAAAGAGAAAATCAAATACGCCGGTGTATCATCAGACACTAGTTTATCCAAAGTAGAATAACCAATTTCGCCAAATATCGAGTAATAACAATTTTCGTAATCGTGATCAGGTGAATTTAATCACGATTATATTTATTCGTTTCATTGTTCAAAACTAATCGCGTTTATTTTAATCGTGAATTTTAAATAATTCTGCATGTTAGTTGTAGATTTGCAGGGCATTGTGGGTAATTTTAAGAAAAATGACTGGCAAATATCGCAACTTGTTGCTCACAAGCGCCTCAAACGGGAACCAGGGGCAGCAGCGAACCTCCTCAGTGAACTATACATAACCTAAAAATCCAGTAACGAACAAATGAGCGAAATGGACGCCATATTCTTTGTAGCACTGAAGAAAATCGCGATTAGCGCAGGTAAACGAAGGGACCACGAACGTTTAAGCGTAAATCAAGGTTTTCTCTTAA
Organism: Laupala kohalensis; assembly: GCA_002313205.1. Classification (NCBI taxonomy): domain Eukaryota; kingdom Metazoa; phylum Arthropoda; class Insecta; order Orthoptera; family Trigonidiidae; genus Laupala; species Laupala kohalensis. The sequence continues at coordinate 635,994 of NNCF01126509.1, forward strand.
ATCATGATTAAAGTATTATGTGGAACTGGCATTTTGGTAGTCATAATTAACTGCACAGAAATCTCGTTTAAGGGATCAAACGAACTTGGTGAGACTGGGCCTATGACTTCAAGATTTTGAAGTAAACAATCGGTATGTTTCCGCATACTCTCTCTCTCTCTCTCGTATTCACCAGGTGCAACTTTACAATACCACAGGTCGGTCGGATTTGTCAACTGTATGATTCGTGCTTATAAAGATTATTCTTATATGTGACAAAGTGAATGGGGAGCTACCGCTTCATGATGGAATACCCATTCCAATTTTTTTATCGCCTGGAGTTGGGTAAATTAAATCTTGTAGTGCTTTGAAACCGTTTTGTGTTAAGAAACGTGAATACTTGCTACGTAATATACTTTGTTCCCCCTCATTTCATTTATATTTTCCCTCATAGCAAAAATTTGGAAGATATGTGTTTCAAATACAAGTGATCACGACTATTGTACTAACCAGATAACGGAGTAATTCCTTTATCGAAGAAAATGAAATGTGAACGAAATAACCCAAGACTAAGTAGAAAAGAAGAACGTGTTTTGAGTATTGATAATGATAAAAAAAAACTATTCCATAAAATTCATCTAATATCCATAATTATGTTCACTTAAGTTTAAGAACTAAGTACACGAATAAAAGGTATTGAATATACAATGATTGGTCGTGCCTTAAAAATACTTTCGAGAACATTAACGAAGTTCGGCAATGGTTTAGTGGTAGCAACTTTTACTCCACGATATCGCTGAGTGGTAGAGCGTGGGTTCAAACACTCCACGGTCGTACTGGGTGAGGGTTTTAGATGGGGCGTTTCCCTCACCTACGAGAAACCAATGTCAGTCCGGTGCCATATTGTTCCCGGAAACCCAATAGCTCTTCTTCCATATTCCCTCACCCTAATGACGGCTAGATGGAAGAATAGGCCTCATGATCTGAATCTCGTCATAAGACATGATATAAATAAATAAATAAATGTAGTTTTCAGTAACCCACCTAAGACCATCCAGAGCTTCCAATTGCCCACCGCTTGTGCCGTTGAAGCGCAAGCTGTTCTAGCCTCGCTTCAGGCGTCCATTGACGCCTCAGCTGACAGTAACGAATGGTTTTCCTAACCCGACCTTGCGCGCATTCGAACCTTAGGTTCAGGCACTGGCTACCGTCGACTGTTCGGGCGACGACGACTGGCGCGCTCCGGGTGGCGGAGGATCAAAGCGAGGAAGCTGACTCGAACAGACAGACTAAGGAAATTTAGGTTTCCGTCTTGGACTCTTTTCTTTTTTTTTTTTTAGAAGTTCAAACGCAGGTGTTACCACAGTGGAAAGAGTGTGATAAAAAGTGATCGAAGAGAACAGATTACATTTGTCACTTTGAACAAAGTTTCTTGATTGTTTTTTCGGTTTATTTTGTTTGTTCCTGCAAACGTTCACTTGCTTCCATGGTAATTGTTGTATTGTAAAAAAAATCAGAGCATGAATTTCTTAACATAATTGAGAATCACTCTCGAAAACATAACTCAAATTCGAGAATAGTTTCATTCTTTACCAACATATTGTAAAAAATAAAAATATAATAAATTTATTGTCAAAAAACAGTACAAACTGCGTATGACCACGTGGAGGAAAAAAAACTAATTTACTCTCCGGAAGCAAGCAAGGGACCATCCCATCAATTCCGATCAAGGGCCCTAAGGCAGAGGCGGATTCAAAAAATTCAGCAAAAGTTCCTAGATAAGATAAAAAGTTAGCTGCGAGTTATAATACTAATAGAATGTCAATATGTTTGTAATTTTAAGCAAAAAATTACATGTACAAGTTATTATCGAACTATAGATTATTCTGAGTATAGTGTTTAAAAATCATAAGAATTGAAATAACACTAAATTCACGATTTATTGTTACAATAAACACGCCCCTAGACAAAGCCTAGAGAACCTGTATGATAAATCCGCCTCTACCAGAAGGAAAAACGGAGAAAAACCCGGGCCAGGATGGATAATTATTTTTCCGCGGTATGAAAATTCCAGAGAAAAATAAAACTTGGTGTGAAACTCCGACGTATCGCTTGTTACACTAATCACGTTTATAAAATTTTGACAAACTGTTACTTTGCTCTTTTTTCTTAACGAGACAAAACAGATCCCGTCATATTCAATTACGGTCTGATACAGTTGGCTTGGTGGATACTTTTATTTACAATTTAATGATAAAGTTGGCTTAATAGATGCGTGATTACCAAATTTTGTACATGGTAAATCTGTTGAGGCTTAACAACTGAAATTTTAATTGTTTCGTTCCACTAACCTGATTAGAAAAAGAAATAGTCAAATTACTGCTGAGTGTCAAAGCAGAGATTCCACAACGTTTCCAGTCACCAATGGAATTGATCCTTCCGGTTTAAAACAATTGTGCTGGTGTTTGAGGTAGTACAAATGCTATAGGTGACAGCTCTGGAGGGATAGAGGAAGATTTAAATGTGTCTATCGGAAACTATCGTGCATATGTGTCTATCGGGAATCGCACCCCAGACTCCTGCTTTGATCGCAGATGTGTTATCCACTACACCACCCGTTCGCCTTCCACAACTGAACACCTTTTCCACCCAGCCCTAAACCCCGGAAGACCTGGGACGCATCCCCACACAGGAGAATTGGTGAGCCAGGTACGAGTCCCGGGTTTTATTCCCGGCAAAATAAATATAGTCAAAACAAACCTGATAGAACCTCGTTAGAAATTCTGACAGGACATAGGGCAATGAACGCATATCTCCACATGAGAGAAATCGTAAGTTCTCGTCGATGTATATCCGGAGACGCTATTGATAATGTGGATCATGTATGGTTTGATTGCATGACAAATGGAGAGGAGCGAGGGAGATGTTTTATAAAAATAAAACAAGGGAAATTTAAACCCCAAAAACTGTGAAAGATATAAAGAGAACAATGTTATATTTAGATATAAAGAGATTAATATAATAGTTAAAAAATTTATAAAGAGATTTCGAGGAATATGTGACCGAATCGATGCTGATCAGAAGCGCAGCGCGCGAGGTTACACAAAGATTACACTCGACGAGACAGTGAATGAGCGCAGCATGAATACCCAATGGCTACGGTAAAATGGAGACATTGAAGCAAAGAAAACGGAAAAGAAAGATTTAATTTTGAAACCCTGGTAATGGCTATAAGCTCTGATACAGGGTTTTGGCACAAAAAAGAAAATAGACCGTAGGAATTTTTTTTTCTATTTTTGGGGTATAAGTGTGTGTGCAAATAAATAAATAGTCGAAACAATTTAAAGTTATCAATGGTGCTATGGAAAGTTTTCCGCCTCTAAACCGAACATTTTTCAGAACAATATTGGAACCTCATCTTTTCATAGTGACTCCCATATAATGACTAATCCACCACCTCTGAACTGAAGAAACGATTGAATACAGTACTTATTTCATTCCATAGCTCCTGAATGCTTTACGTGTCACCGTATCTCGAAAGAAATAATACCAGTCAGTTGAAAGCAAAGTGATACTTTGAATTGATTTCCACTTCAATATGTTATCCCTTCTACCACCTCTTCTGTTCTTCCTTTTACACTGCTCTCCCCCTGGCCTTCCATCTGCTTGTCGCAGCTGTCATCTCCAATGATTTATCTTCTTTGCTGGAATGCTTCGGTAGCCATCACTGTTTGCACTGCTGCCTCTGATTAATGTATTCAACAGCTCGGAGGAGCCTTTCTGTGTTATGACGGCGGATTTCAATGATTCCTTACACGACTTTGGAATGTCCTGCGGTGATAGTATTTTGACGTTGAGTTTCTTGGAAGAAGTTAAGAGATAGAAGGATATGATTCACATTCGTCGTGTACAAGGGGTGAGATTCGGTCTTTTTGTGTGGTCCTATCATACTTTTTCGTTCAATATGTAGTGACATTCACTAATAGTCACCAAAGCCAACTCCCACGAACTTGATTCCCATCATTACAAGGAGACCTAGTCGACTTCTAGAACCTAGCAACGGGATTTAGAAACTAGAATATCAGTTACTGCTCGCTTCACTACGAGTGACATCAGTCTACTGCGCGCTGCACTACGAGTGACATCGCGTTCTAGTGAGGGTTTCTCAATGCCCACGTACACTATCAACGTTTAAAATCAACTCGGTGTCAGAACTATTTACTCGCCGAATTATTATTCGAGCCAAGTGACGTTCTCAGATTTCCACGAACTTTATGTATGTACAGCATGTGAGTAATCTACATTGATTTAGATCCTATCAGGAACTGTTTTAAACTCATTTAGCTGTTTCAGTCATCACTAGGAGACCTATGACAGAATGACCATGTATATTAATTCATGTACCTTGTCATGCACGTTTCTCGTTGTCAGTCTGCGCACATTAAATGACCTGAATCCACGTGTACATAGTTTCTTATAGTGTATTTAGTTGTACCTTCTCTTATCTAATAATAATTTGATGGGAAATTCATACTTGAACACGCTTGCCACAGTTAAGGATCAATACCAATCAAGCACTTAAAATGATGAAGAACTCACCGACAAATATAATTATTTGAACAAGTATAACTTTTTTGTGTTTTATTAAATATGTTGGTATTATGTTAATACTGTAAGAAGTGCCGAACTATTTTTATCGTGAGGAGTATGTTCAAATGTTAAATCCGCCTGTCTTAGGGCGTTTGATCGGAGTCGTTGGGATGGTCCCTTACTTGCTTGCGGAGAGTGAAATTAGTTTTATCCTCCACGTGGTCATATGAAGTTTGCAACTTTTCCTTTTTTGAAATACATTTTATTTATTTATTTATTTATTTATCTATCTATCTTTGATCAAGAGAATCTTTTAAAAAATGTGATACCTAAAATTTCCGAATACTTATATAACATCCTTCCTAAGGATTTGGTCAAACATTTAAATATACCTGGTATTGTATAGTTCAATATTTCTTTGCCCTTAAAAATTCTTTTTAAAAATTAAGCACTAGTAGATTTTACTCACTTAATTAAATACGTAATTAGGAGTAATTCGTTGTGCGTTCACTTTACAAATATTTTAATAGTTTTCTATGGTTTATAAAAAAAGAAAAAAAGAACGAATTATTATTCACAATATATGTGTTTTTTATATTTATTAGTTGTCATATCAATTATAATCTGAAGAAAGTAGAATAACATAATTTTTTCTAAAACTTGTGTAAAATATTGACGGTGAGACCGCAAACTGAAAATGTTGGTTCACAGGGAGAGGGAAGTTAATCTGGTAAATACTTTCAAAGATAAAAATGAAAACTGTAAAGAGGTAAGAAAAGTGAGATTTCTTATCTTCTTAATTAAAATGAAAGATAAATAACTGCACACTATCTGGGTTTCATTGAAAAAGTTCTCCATTGTTGAAAACTAGCAAAGCCCGAGCGATTCAATCGTGCGGAAAATTGAATGCAACTAACATTCTCTTTGCTAATATGTGTCCCATTTAGCATATTTCTTCATGCAGAAACCATCCCGCCCGCACACACCCACTCACACCCTTGTCCCGTGACGCCCTCTTAAGACACAGTGACGACCCTGTCTCTNGGTAAGACGCTCGGCTTACAAAACTTTTGCTTATTGCACAAAATATTCACTAATTTCCATTTTTCATGTAATAATTTTGCAAACAAACATTTATCATTCAACTATTTATATAATCTTTTAAATATCTAAAACCAATTACTATCAAAACCAATTATTATTAACTTCAACATACTAGTACTCTCTATTATAATACATATTTTTGAAATAATTACTGTATATAATTATTATTAAGACCATTTTATCAATAGCTAAATATATTCCCGTATCTTGATTGTAGGCTACTGAAGATGACAGCATAAGCAGTCGAAAGCCGGTTTTGACAAATAAATATTTTTCAGTTGACTATAACTTTGTTTTTCACTTAATGTGTAAACGTTTACTTCAATTTAGCAAAAGATTACATTCATTTGTTCTCACGTGACTTACATTCATTTGTTAGGACTAAAGTAGTCAAGTCATATCATTTTCAAATAATTGAGTCAGGATATTTATTTCCTTGATGTAATTTTTAAATATTGTTAACTGGGAAAGGTGAAAAGTGTAACAATAGGAAATCGTGAACACTCTTCAATGGTCTTGAGTTCGATACTTCATCGTGAGATTTTGCTCAGTCTGGTTACGCAGAAAAGAAATGTTCATTGTCTGGGAAATTTGCGTATTAAGGGATCTGATAAACTTTATTGTCAAAAAAAGCCGTTACAAACTGCGTATGACCACGTGGAGGATAATAAACTAATTTTACTCTCCGGAAGCAAGCAAGGGACCATCCCATCAATTCCGATCAAGGGCACTAAGGCAGAGGCGGATTTAACATTTCAACACACTCCTAACGATAAAAAAATAGTTCGACACGTGTTATAGTATTAACATAATACCAACAAATATTGTATTTAATAAAATACGGAAAAGTCGTTTCACAAGTAGGTATTATCAAACTATAAACGATTGTAAAGTATTGTTGATAAATCGTATCTATTAAATAACACTAAATTCGCGAATAATTATTTGAATGGACGCCGTCTCTGGGCAAGAGCCTATCGAGTCTTTATAAAACATCCGCCTACCCGAAGGAAAACCGGAGAAAAAACCGGGCCAGAATTGGATATGATTATTTTTATTTTCACTTGATGTGTAGAAAGAAGGATAATCATTTGAGTTGGTATTGTTTTGAAACTTGACCATTGGTAATACAAATTTTCACAACCCTACTTGAGAAAAGTCCATAGTGTTCTCGCTTTGAAAAGTGTGACCTGGGATATCACTCCAGTCGACTTGAAGATGTATTTTAGAATATCAATAAAGAAGATTCATGTACAACGAAAATTAAATATGTTTACTTAATTTTTTTTGTGGTGTTTTAATGGAAATCATGAGATATTTACAGTGAGATGTCAATTTATACCCTAAAATGTACATCAAGTGTAAATCTCTCAATAAAATGTTTTTCAGATCATAATGTTCTCATTGTCCAAAGTTGTATGTAGTTTAATTTCGATGGGCTACGTATCCATAAATTGCTTTTGTGAGGAGTTCAAATGTACTTTTGATTTTTGCAAGTAAGAGAAACAAAAAATTAACGTTGACACATATATTGGACTATTCATGTTTCTCCCCCCAGGGGACTTACATCTAGTAAGTACGTGTTTGGCGAACACGGCGCCCCGAGCTGAGTCTGGCATTACTTCCACTTACTTGTGCCATGCTCCTTCCTTTCTCTTTTCTGACCTCCATTGGTCACCTCTTG
>NNCF01126509.1:651798-739429 GCA_002313205.1 Laupala kohalensis
GTAAGAATAATTCGAATAATTATTTAAACTGAAGATACAATTTAAGTGCGTAATGTTCTTAAAAGAGTCACAATGATTTAAAAATTTATTTTTAATTTTATTGCCTTATCATTTATTGTTAAGACTTGCGAATCTTGAAAGGTCGTGTGCCACGATGTAGTGTAAAGTAAATAATCCATTAAAATAATATAAATAAATACTAATTACATCAGTTAGGAGCTACCAACACTATCTATTGCTAGGAACATCTGCTGCTTCAAAGTTCATGTCACTCCCAGGTATTAAAGAGCGGAATAAAAATATAATTAATAAAAAATAATATGGGACGAAATGAGAAACAAAGAAAAAGAAAGAAAAAAAAGAAAGAGGGTTCCTTAAGGAAGTAGACTTAAAACAAAAGAAGACTCTTTTAATGTGTATCCAGACGCTAAAAAGGCAATATAGACTGAAACAAAAATTGAAATACAAAATTAATCAGATTTGTGAATTTCTATAAAATACAAGATCTCTGTAAAACCAAGTAATCTAAATAATTATTTTAACATGTAATCAAATGCGAAACTTCCAGCATTAAAAATGGGAGTATTTATTGCATTCATTATTTTTTCGTACGTTACTCTACGGACAGGTATTCCAGAGCATTTCAAGAAACAAAGAGCACGAGAAAATCGTAAAAGATTTTTCGCTCGAACACCCGGAAAGTAGAAAACACCAACCCGAGAGATTCCAATGGACGTCAGTGCTAGATGTAATATCCCGTAGAAATAAAGAAGACTTCTTTCCCGCCCATGGCGACCGCAACAACCCCTCCGTTTACAATCGCAAATGAAGAGTCTCAGTGCGCAAGCCATCCACAACGCAGAAGTGGTGTAATGAAGAGTGTCTTTAATTCCGCACTCGATCTTCGAGGAGCAACAGCGGCATTCCTCGGCGCGTGTCTCCGCCAGATGACTGTGTGGGTGGGCGAAGTGATGTTGTTGCGATGACGGAGGTCCAGACCAACTGCGATGACGCTTTCTGCTCTTTCGTTTCTTTTTTCTTCTTCTTCCAACAATGAAGAATTTTTCCACTTCTTCACTCTATGGGTTACATGAAATTTTTGTTTGACACACTCATAATAACAAAATATTGAACACTTAATACATTTTCAGCTATTTGTTATATTATAATTAAAATGAAAGCGTTTTCGCTGACGTAGTCAGCATTTTCAGGCTCTTTATTCAGAAGACTATTTTGGCAAGTATAAATATTTGGTATTAGTCAAAATATTTTTGTGAATGAAGAGCCTGAAGATGCTGATTACGTCAGCGAAATTGCGGTGAACCTCACCGCCAGGTAACAGATTAATTATGTTAAGTTAAATCGAAATGGAAGACGGGATCTAGATTCGAACTCGGGACCTGAGCATATTGCGCTCATGCTCTTACCAACTGCGCCATCCCGTTCGCCTCCAGGACCCGTCTTCCATTGTTATTCAACTTGCGATCCCTTGCAACATATCAGTTCCGTCTCCCATTTTCATTTAACATAACATAATTAATACATCAGCAAATTAGCTTTCGCTTTAATTGTTATATATAATAAATATTGTTGAAACTGTATCAAGTTTTCCCTTTATTGGTCGTCATATACCAATCAATATGCAGCTAAATGTCCATTAATAACAAAATATTAAAATTGATTGTAAATATGCACGTGCAATTGTACGTTGACATTTTTAAGAAAACGTGACATTGTTGCAAGTTCCTTTTTGTGAACAATTGACTACGCTTGAGTGATTACTTGAAACAATGTTTAACGTTCCGAAAAGGGGAATACCGTCGAAATGTGGAATATATAATCATTTTCAGTATCCGAGTTTTGAATTGAACAATATAACTAACGACATACCAGAATCGAATGAATATTGGAAATTTATATATAATGTAACAACGTGGACAACAAATTGTTTTATCATTCAATTATTTTAATAATTTTGTTTCTTGAAATAACGTACTAATGATTTCTATATTTTGTTTCTCATACACGACGCATTTGTCTTAGACAACAATTAAATTTTTGCAGGTGTTTATGGCTCCTAGTATTTTTTCTAGATGGCGCAAAATTACGGATCGACTATTATTATTTGATGTGTTATAATTATTTGCTGTTTAATATTACAAAAATATTATAAAATATAAAATAACAAAAATACAGATAAATACTGGAAAATGAACAAAACAAAATTTATTGACAACAATGATGTATTGAGAGAAACAAAGAAGGAAATCTCCTTGTATCTACCCTGAAGTATTTGCTCGTGTCTTCGCCCGTAGTACATGGCCTTCCGCATTGGGAAAGAATGGAGTGGGGCACGAAGAGCACCGATGTCGCCGGCGGGTACGTCACGTGGCAATAATAATTGCGAGCAGCCATTAACAGCCGCAGCAGAGTAGTGAGCACGTGCCGCAGCAGAGTAATTGAAAGACCACCGCAGTCTCAGACTCACCGCGTTGAGGCCACCATCGAAATCTAAAGCGACCACCTACTCATCTCTCTATCTATTGCGTGAATGTTGACCACAAGGAGCGTGCTTCCATTCGTAAAAGATTCAGTGTTTGATGGTGAGTTATTCCTAGCATTATATTTTTTAATATATCAACTTTAACTTTGTAAAAAAAAAAATGCGGTTGCAAACTGCGTATGACCACGTGGGAAGCAATAAACTGAGAGTTACTCTCCGGAAACAAGTAAGGGACCATCCCATCAATTTAGGTCAAGGCCCAAGGGCAGTGATGGATTTAATACGTCTAAAAGAAGTCATTTAAGAATTACATACTGTTATCCATTTACTATTTCCAAAATAAATCGTACGCAATTAATTCAGTAAAAACTCAAGAAACTTTAATTCTCTCGCTCAGCTATTTATATCATTGGTCAAAAAAATGGGAGCTGGGTTCTCTGTAACTAAATTTGGGAACGTTTATGGTTTAAAACGTAGAGTTCAGAGCACAAATGCAATCCTTCTCATCTTGTTAACTATAGCACTAAACGATATTAATTTTACGCCTCAAAATGAATTATATTAAATGTGAAAAATGGACAATTTACTTGTGTACTGAACAATCCAAATCTGACAGTTTAAAAAGTGCTTCTAGGTACACAATTGATATATTCGTCTAAAAACAAAAATATTATAAAGCAAATGGTGTTTTCAAGGAGTGAATGGGCGTCGGGAAGGTGGTACGGCAATGATGTACAAAATATGGGGTCCATCCGATCCATAGCCTTAAATTTATTTCTGTAAAGTCCGAGACTTCTCGCCAAAAATTAGAAGTTGTTTATATATTTGTTGTTCGTAGAATATTTTAAATTTGTCGAATTATTTATTTCACCCCCGTACTTCATGAACTAATACTAAATCAACAATATTTTATTCAGATAAAGTACTTTCATTACAACTGTTCATTCCTAATAATTTCCATAACTCTCATTCAGACTGAAGAATAAGAAAGTATAGGATACGATAGAAAAGTCCTCAGGAACAAACAAAGACTGTTAAGTTCTCTGTGTGAGGTTAGAAGAACAAGAAAACTGTTAAAGATTGCGAGGAATTTTATTATGAACGGTGATTAAGATGCGAAGAAAATGCGCTTTCAAACCATTTGTGAATCGTTTGTTTCAGAGTTGTAAACGAGAAAGCATTTATTTACTTTTGCTTAACCTCGGTATTTATGGGGTGAAATGCTATATCTTATTCCCAGAACGTGTTTAGGAGAATAGGAATTAATTAGTTGTAGTATTTATCAGCCTTTATGAGAAATGAAATGTGTGTCTTGAACTCTGCAGAACGACACGCTACTTAATAATAATAATAATAATAAAGAATCCTGAAAGAGATCGTAATTACTGATTCATGTCACCGATGTAACCAAACCAAAGAAACTCTCGTGCATATCATTGGTGGTTGCACACAGTTGGCCCGAAATGATTACAAAATTAGACACGACAATATAGGGAAAATAGTACATCTGGAAATTGCAAAATCACTGAACTTCTATAAGAATCTCATACAACCAGAACATCTGTATAACCCTGAACCAGTCCTGCAAGACGATTTGAAGGCAATTTTGTACTGAGACAGCATTCTTACTGACCTAACAACAATTCACAACAGACCTAATGTCATCCTTTGGAAAAGAAAAGAATCAAAAGTGTATCTCATCGATTTTGCTGTCGTAAATTACAACAACCTAGAAAAAACAAAGAACGACAAAATATCAAATACCAACAACTAGCCTTTGAAGTAAAAAGACTCTGGAATGTTCAAGAAGTAATCATAGTGCCCATCATTCTATCTATCCTAGGACTAGTACCCCAATCCCTGGTAGACTCCATTAAAAAACTCAAAATCAACACCAATATAATAAGTAGATTGCAACACAGCGTCCTTCTGTCCTCAGCCCACATTACCAGAAAGTTCTTGGACCTGAAATAGATTCTCCCTCCCAGCAGAACTTGATTTAATAATCCACTGCTGAGAGAAAAACCAACACAGGTTGAGAGAACTAAATAGTAAATAATAATAATAATAATAATAATAATAAAAGTGCGTGTATTTTCGCGAGTCTCAGACCTTAAGGTTTGCTCTTCCGTCTAACCATTTTAAAACATTTACATTTTAAATATAAGATGAAAATTGGTCGTATTTACATTTAATCGACATTGTTTTCTGATTTGAATTTAACTACAAAGAAACTCATTAAACAGTGTAAATAGATAAATAAATTTGTCAAAAAAGCAGTTACAAACTGCGTATTACCACGTGGATGACAATAAACTAATTTATTCTCCGGAAGCAACCACGGGACCATCCCATCAATTCCGATCAAGGGCCCTAAGGCAGAGGCGGATTAAAAAATTTAAGCAAAAATTCCTAGATAAGATAAAAAGTTAGCTGCGAGTTATAATACCAATAAAATGTCAATATGTTTCTAATTTTAAGCAAAAATAGTTACATGTACAAGTTATTATCGAACTATAGATTATTCTGAGTATAGTGTTTAAAAATCATAAGAATTGAAATAACACTAAATTCACGATTTATTGTTACAATAAACACGCCCCTAGACAAAGCCTAGAGAACCTGTATAAGAAATCCGCCTCTAACCGAAGGTAAACCGGAGCAAAACCCGGGCCAGGATGGGGTTACAGAGTTAATGTATACAACCGTGCCAAAGTTGAGTACACATAAAACTAAATTAATATAAATCATAAGACAACAATCATACATGAAAATAGATTTTGAAATTGTTATAAGTTATTTTAAAAGTACTACAGCAATGGCGTAATAAAGTATAAGACGGATTTAACTTTTATTAAAAGCAATAAATTCTTTACATTGTAGAAGCACTGGTGCAGGAGGTAGTTTTTAACCGCGGATTTGAAGACATTCAATTTCATAATATCTTTTATATTTTTGGACAGGGAATTATATAGCACGATTCCCGAATGATATGGTCCTTTTTGACAAAGAGTGGTTGATACTCTAGGGCGATGTATAATATTCCCATTGCGAGTATTGTGTTCGTGAACGAGACTGTTTCGTATGAAGACTGTTCGTGGTACTTCAGTAATTCGGTCGTAACAAACACGACCGTTTCATAAATATAAATGCAGGGAAGTGTTAAGATATTTAATTCCTTGAATAAAGGTTTACAAGAATTTCGAGGGTGAGATTTACAAATTATCTGAACCATCCTCTTCTGATTTCTGAAAGTTTGAATACTCTGACCGGAATTACCCCAGAAGGTAATGCCGTAACGTAAATGGGAGTAACCGTTTGCAAAATATACGCAAAGGGAAATACGTGGACTAACTACGTTAACTAAGATTCGGAATGCGTAACACAATTTGCTTAATTGAGAATTAATATTGTCAACGTGACAATTCCATTTGAGGATGTTTGGAATATGGAGACCTAAGAATTTTGTATTTGTAACAGTTTTTAATTGTGTTCCGTTTAAAGAAAGAGAAACCTGGGGTAAAGATTTTGTGATACTATTGTGAAATGACATAGACACTGTTTTGTGAGTGTTTACAATGTGACGATTTTCATGGAACCAAGTCGAAAGGTTAGACAAAACTTTTTGAGCGTTGGAGTGTTTACATAGTAAATTAGTGTCATCAGCAAAAAGAACCATTTTGCAATCTGTGGCCTCCAGGTAACTGCAAATTTAAAAAAACGAGATACCCTGTCAAAAATGGTTTTTTTTGTTAAGTATCATTCGTATTACTTTGCACCATTAAAAAGTAGTGATTAAGTTAATATTCTCGAAACGAGTTGTGAATATTTACGTCTAAATTAAAAAAGTAGTTAAGTAAACCTGTAACAGGAATAAACAGGTGACTCCAAAACAAATTTTCTAAGAAAAAAGGCAAGCTACTTTCGTATATCTGGGTGTACAACCTTGAGAATTTAGTTCAAATATAGGAGATGTAAGGAAAAGCGTTTACTATTTTTTTCCTTCATTTTTTACAGTAATAAACATCAATTTTTAAGTTTTAATATGGAAAAACTTGGATTTTCTTCTTAGCTATGAAATATTATAATAGCACAGTATATCAAAGTTAAATGCCAAGATTATAACAGAAAAACGTTTTGGAAACTTAAAACGGCTGATACTCGAAAAGCAAAAAGTACACTTATCTGGTTATTATCGCAAGCCACATATATAATCAGTACATCAATAAACATGACAAGCTACTTTCTGAAAATCTACCAAATTAAGTTATATTTAGAGTTACATTTATGTAAAATGACAAGGTATTAGTCAAGAGTCCTAATCCCAAGATTGATTAAAGAATTCGTATTATATATGTATTATTAACACTTCAGGGGTGGATGGTTTGTTGATTTAGTTTAAGATTAGTCTACACCTCGGCATAACTCTAGACGAAGGCGTAATCTGGAAAAAACGCATAAAGACAATACAAGTTAAAGCCAGACATAGAATAAGAACCCTAAGACCGTTGCTGACGACTGACTAACTACCAACAGCGACCAAAGTTAATTTATATAAGACATTCGTACGACCAATAATCACTTACGCTCCCTCCGTGTGGACGACAACCAGATCGAAGACACTACTAAAACCACTTAGACTACTTGAAAACTATGCACTGGAACTAATAACCAGACCTCCGCTAATGACTAACCTAAACAGACACCGACCTGACATTAGAAGATAAACGAGACTGTCCAGAAAGATTGGCAACAAAGGAAATTTAGCAAGCCTTTGTTCATGACCAAAAACCGAAGACATTCAGACAATTTCGACGATATCTACATTCCACCATGGGAAGACGAGTGCAACTACCATCTGACCGACTGACGCTATATGACGAATAAGAAGAAAAAAATCAGACGACATGGAAATAATACTTGCTCATTATCATTAAATTATTACTGCCAATCTCAAATAGTTTACGTTATCAAGTAAATAATAATTTCATCAATATAATATAAACAATTAAGATTAGCTTAAATCTTGAAAATCAAAAGTGAATGTGGTAGTAAAAAATAGTGGCCGAACGGCAAGAGGCAACAAGCCTGGTACTGTCATTACAGAAGTGACAATGTCGCTAGGCGAAAAAAGAAAGGGTAAGATAGGGGAACAATTTGCGTATAAAAGTTAGCGCCAAAACACGCGCATCTAGTTCAACTGTGAAGATGATTGAAGCCTCGTTTTTTCCTCTTAAAGTATGAGTGCCACAAAAACAACCGTGGATACATATTTTCATGCATCATTCCAATGTTTCCCAACCGATCACTCTCAGCATCCCGCATTGACCGTGGGAAAATCTCTTCCACGTCTCTCGTACACTCACGACCGAGCATCGCTCCCAAAAAACTCCGCGATCATCTTCAAATAAACGTCTCCTCGTTCCCATCAAGAGCCTGAAAAATGATGTCTTTATGCTCTTCACTCATACAGCGTATTCAACTCCGACTCACAAGGACTTGGACAGTAGCCACGATAGAACCTCCACGGTGTTCAACCTGTCGATTCATCGTGACAGACACAATATTCAAATTCCTAATTTCCGATTCGTCTTTGCATTCAGTGTCCTATCTCTCTCTCTCTCTCTCTCTCTGCTTCTTTGTTCGTGATGTTTTATTTCCTGAAGAGGGCGCCTGTGTAGACTTCTTTTATTCGACCCCGCCTTCGTCTGTCGTGCTGTCGCATCAGAAAAGGCATCTAAGAAAGGAGCTGAGATCACAATGGTTGTGTTCTTAGGTGCTTTAAATATAATAGAACGCTCGCACTGATTTTAGGGCGGTCGGATGCTGATACGTAATGAGTAAGGGCATATGAATGGCGCCATAGCTTTTCTTACAGCGCCGGAGTATTCTTCAAGATCACCTTCGCATACAGATTTCCGGTAGAGAATTTTATAGTTGATCACGAGACTTAGACTCAAACATCCGGTTTTGATATCCTTGATACAGAAAAAAGAAGTTATTGAAATACTGTCCGTATGACAAAGTTTTTGACAAAATTTATTAATTGAATAATTTATAATGATAAAACCACCGATGCTCACTAAAGTTTTTCAGTTTGTTCGACATCGTCTCGACGGCAAGTTTCGAGCCGTACAACGTCGGGACGGCGATTTCTCCATGGATTGAACCCTAGACAAAGATTGCTGTATCACGTTACACAGTTAACATCAAGGAGCTTCCTTGCGGCCAAGGATTAGAGATCAAGCCATATATCTGTCTCAGTTGGTGTATCAAATATTACTTGTTTTGCGAGTCGGCTGATGTAGGTGGCAGCACGTAAACTCACACATGTAAACGTTCATGGGTCTTCAACGAGAGGGAGAGTTGGTAATCTCGCAATGCTATCATTTGCTTTATGGATTTCATTTTAGACTTCTCCTCTATTACTATTCTAACGCCACGAGTCCTGGAAGAATGAATTACTCCAGGAGAATGCTGGATATCTCACTGTATTTCTCATTGCCGCCTGTGGAAGTGGGTTTCTCCTTCCTGTAAAAGGATCGACCATATTTATTTATTTTACTTGATGCCTTTTGGCGAGGCTCACACCATGAGGTCTGCTCTTCCACCTAACCGTTGGTCTTGGGAGAGGATATTGGGAAGGAGAGATGTTGGGTTGTCGGAGACATACGGTACCGAACCGACATTTGTCTGGAGTAGGTGAGGGAAACCCCGGCTGAAAACCTCGTCTAGTTCGACCGAGCAGGGTTTGAATTCATACTGTACCGCGAAGACGCTACCACTAGACCAGCGCTGTCTCCTACGGTAACACTTGTCACAAATGTGCACTTAGTGCACTCCCGTACACGGTGAATGCAGTTCACAGAAAACGATGTTAGACATCAAGAATGGTTCATCTAGTTCGAAGACAATAACAAAACTCGTAGATATGAAAAAGGGGGTTAGCATTAGAATATGTTTTCGGCGGCATGGTCATTATCATTTCCTGACAGAAATTTCCGACCTCCAGAGATTCACTAATGATGATGCCGTCAAAATCATGTTCTGATACAAATAAATATGTTACCATGGCAAAACAAGGAGATTTCATTTATTTATAAAACCCGTAGACTAAATTAGGTCCGGTTATTTGGCACCTCCAGCTGTATAGGTATTCACTAACTAACTCCCTAGCCTTATTATTCCCAATTCATGTGGGGTCGGCGAATGGGGATGGATATGATGCTTCGTTTTATGTAGCTGGGGTATACTAGGGTGCCGGATGCCCTTCCTGCCGCACCTCCCCTGAAGCGGTGATTTATGAAATGAAATGGGTGTGAATGATTATGAGTGAATGTTGTGGTGGAATGATAGGCAGGGGAAACGGGAGAATCTGTATAGGTATTCACTGCGAACGGGAAATATTTTATGGTATTTATGAGCATCAGTAGATGCTAGATTGTCTAAGTTTACGTTCTCATCTATGTTTGGAACGAATTTTGTGAACATTTAATATTTTCAGAATGAATAACTAAGGTAACTCACTGACAGCTATAACCGCTTTATTAACAATAATTGTGGATTAATAGCATAACATTTATACTATTAATATAGTAGGTACAATTTTTTGTAAAAATTATAAACATTAAAAATATTGAGAAATAACTAACAAAACTTTTAGAAAAAAATACAGTTATTTGTGGGCTGGTAGAGACTGTAGTTGAATAATTCAATGATAATAGACGTTTATATTACCACAGTTGTGTACAGATCTGTTAAAATTAGTGAATGACCCCACAGACGACAGTAAGGTACTTTTTCTCCTTAAAAAAATAAAATGGAATCGTTCTGTCCATTCGATTGAGGAATTGGAACCCACATTTAGAGAACTCTCCCTCAGAATCAGGCTTTATACAACAATCGTGCCTTGACTAAATAGAATTATAATCATGTTAAAAGAATATAATGAAACAGAATTAAAATTTGAGAAGTCTTCCTTCTTGGGTTTTAAGTTCCGGGAAAAAATGTTTCTAAATTGTTTTATGGAATTGTAATTAAGCGAAACCCTTCGGGGTTCAAAGTAATTTTTGGGAAATTCGATTAAATATTCAATTCTATTGATATACTGTTCATCATAAATGTTTCAAAATTGTGTGGTTCATTTATCTTCAAAAGAGTTTGGAAAATATTGGCCAAGAGAGTTTTTGAGCATCTGCGTAACAAACTGATATCAATTGAGTTAAAATGAATTATTTAATACAGATAATAGGAAACTTATAATACAAAGGATGAGGATCCTATTCCACATAAATCTATTAGCAAAGAATCCTTAGTTCGCCACATCCCCACTCGCGCTCCAGTATAGAAGTAATACTTAGTACCCGAATAAGATTCATGGCTCAGGACACAATATAGTACGAAGAATTAATATAGATTCTTAAAATGGAATGTTATTGAATTTGATATATTAAATTTCTGTTTTGAAATGTATACGTGCTGAAGGAGAAGACTGAGTAAAAATTACTTTTATTATTTTCTTCTTATAAATATGATTTACATGAGTGAGTGGACGGACATTTGTTTACATTTTGTCGAGATAGCAATCAACCCTCTGAGGAGCAGATATTATTGCTATTATTATATTAAAATTTATGTGTCTATTCAAGGAAATAACTCATACAGGAATCAAGATAACGCTATTAAATCAAGACATAGCTTATATAAATCAGTTTATTGGAAATTATCATCTCACAAAAACGACATATAATATAATAGCTT
Organism: Laupala kohalensis; assembly: GCA_002313205.1. NCBI lineage: Eukaryota > Metazoa > Arthropoda > Insecta > Orthoptera > Trigonidiidae > Laupala > Laupala kohalensis. Next base: position 663,062 of record NNCF01126509.1, read on the forward strand.
ACATACAAGAATAGCTTACATATTATAAGAATATAATATATAATAGGCATATAATAACAATAGCTTACATATTCTACTTGAATTTTTGTTCAATTTGCACAATTTACACTGCCGTCAAAATCTAAAATCATAAAATATGTCCGATTACCGTTACCCTGATGGTATCTCATCCAGTATTAAGAAAATACTGAGTTTTTACATCAGATAATGAGTTCTGAGTAGTACTGCCCATACTTTGAATTACCCATTCAAATTCATGCAAATTAATAGTTACTCAACAAAATGTCTCACTCCAAAATTGCGACATATGTCTATGGGAAACAGGAAACACAGTTTCCAAGAGATAATTCTTAACGCTAAAACAGAAAACAACGCAGACCCACATGTGTTCAGAAAAAAAAAAGAAATACCAGATACACGCAACATCATAAATAATTACTCTTATTATAATCTCTCATAATAAGAAAGATTCTCTCATGAGAATGAACTGTGCACGACTTACGAGGGCAATAAAACCACTGCAAAAACTGTTCATATACAGAGCACTGACCTGATAAATTAAAATGTTTCTCGTTGTTATTTCTCGAGTAATGATTAATTCGTCCATTGTGTTAAATGATGCTGGGGGTTCATCAACATACGAATGAGCTTTAATTCTTATTGGTTGCCTTGCATTCCGAGCGCGGTTGGAGTTAGCGGGTTCTGATGTTCGATTGTTTCGTGAAATTTCACGCGTAATAAGTTAAGTCATTGGAGGTAGAAGTAACTCGAAGGAAACGGGGCATAGCTGCATGGGTTAGGGTTGCACAGGGTGATACGGCGAGGTATTTTTGACTCGAAGAGTCTTACCTACCTTTGCTTGAACCGTTTGTCTGTTTTTACTATTACTTTAAGCAGGGGCGGATCTGGAACGTAATCGGTGGCGAGGGCGGGGATGTAACCGGGGAGCGTTTTTGTCAAAAAATTATGGTTTTTCAACATAATATTTTATATATATTACCTTTAAGTAAAATACATCAAATAAATAATTATCAATCTGGTATTATTAATAACAATAACCATTATTTATTAATTTTATTACTCTGGTATTATTAATAACAATAATATTATTGCTAATGACAATTAAACGAATAGCACTTATTAATCTGGTTACACTTTAACAACATTTTATCTGTTAAGAGTTCAGGTTTAATGGGGGGGGGGGTTCCACTGACTTTATGCATGATTTTGCATCCTCAATCGCACATTGATTATAAAATATGCGAATAGTAAAAAAAAAAAAAAATTAAGTATATGTTATATTGAGTTTAGGTCACAATATCTACATCATTCTTTAGAGCACCAATGTTTCCACTTTTTTATTAAGTCATCTTCAGGGTTCTCTGGAACCTCTCCAGCACCAAACATATCACTACAACCACTCATCCCAAAACATTCTACTGTAGTGTGAAAAGCGTTAATAAAGTTTCAGAAATATACAAAATTTTGACGAAATTCAGGTGTAGGGGACCTCACAATTGACATTACGACTATGTATATCCATCTCGTTCAGGAGAAAATATTTCTCTAGCATGATCGATCACGAGTTCTAGACGTACAGTATACTGTCCTTTGAGCAGAGAAAAATATTCCTTAACAGAACGGAATGGACATTTCGTGACATAACGAACTCTTCTGTACCAAACATTGCAACGCGCATTAAATAAGAATCATCTAATGTCAATTCTTAATTTCGATAATAAGCTAGATCTAGAACGAGTCCTTTTCTAGTAAACAAAATTTAACATCAGAAAACTAAGTAGAAGCATTTCTCGTACGTAAATGGAAAGCATTCTAAATGCCAAAAATATGCTCCTAAGGAAGGTATCAAGTAAAACTGATTAAAAGGCACAATTGATTATAAAAGTTTATCATCAATAGATTCCTGGGTAATTGTTGCTACTAATAATGCTTTTAAGATTTTTTTTTTAATAAAACGATTGTCAGTGCCAAATAATAAAAATGTTCGAAATATGTAATTGGCAATAAAAATAGCTCCAAATACCATGGATACTACACAAACGAGTGTATGTGCCAAACCTGATAACCTTTTTACCTGGTGTTACGACAAATGATTGAAAAAATAGTAAAATAATATATTATAATATCGATTTCCCCAACTGTTAATGCAAATGTTACCCTCGGGATGCCGTACGCGCCCACGCTATCTTTTGTCCGTCAGAAGCCATTAAACTATCAATCGAAGGCACTTTGATCGATTACCACGGCATTGGCGTTGTGGGAAAGAGCTCTCTTCGCAGAAAAAAATGGCGCTTAGAATGTTTTCCATTTACATGTGTCGTTTAAGTTTGTACTATCATATCCCCCTCACACGTGAAGATGTATATCAGATGTTTCCGTGGTTCAACAGTTGAACGACGGCTCCGTTGTAGACGCTCTTCTGTTGTCGGGCCAGAAGCGACAAGCGCGCCTCTGTTGGTGTTAGAAGTATTTCGACTCGACGTCGCTTGTACCAAACGTCACAAGCATTCGCTCCAGACGTGTTAACTTCATCGTGGAGAGCAGTCACGAATTTCTGGAAGATGCCAAAATTTTGTGAAGATACTCCTCTCTCTCACGACGTTTTGATAGTGAAGTGAAGGCTCCTGCAAGGGAAGGTTTCTGGTGGAGGGAGGTATTCACCTTTTAGACTTGGATGCGTATTAACCTTCTATTCAGGAAGGAAGAGGTTCAGAAGCGAGTAGTTTAATAACAAAAGTTATTTTGCGTTTAGTAAACAAATTCGTAACATTCAGAGTATTGGTTCAACACAGTTTAAAGCACAACGTTTTGGCTGTGAGCATAGTCCTCTTCAGGTAAATAAAAAAAATTATACATTTAAAAAACAAATATTTCACTTATCACGAACATTTAAAACATCGCACTTCACCTTAAAAACATAACTGTCAACGTAATAAAGTCAATCATGGAATCATAATACTAATGGATGCTTCTTCATGAAAGGACAAGTGACTGAAATTTCAAATTTTTTGAAAGGAGGAGATGTCAACGGATGCTGGTGCAGCGATGACAACGTTCGAAAATCATTATAAAACGCAATGGCATATGTCAGAGAACGTATCTGTATCACAATGTAAATTACTACTACCATTGTTAAATTTTCCGATTTTGTTCTCTTCTTGTTGTATTCATCTTTGTCTATAATTCTAACACTGTCCCAGTTGAAGTCGTGTCTATTGTATATTCTATACAAATATTTCTTTCGTGTACCCTACATGTGGAGACGTTATTATGTATATTCTATGTTACGTAACTAGATTATGGTAATTTGGGCTTGATATTTTTTGTGGTCATTTATTATTGTTTTAGCACCTCTTTGTCTGACCTACGTTAGTTCGTTAAAAATCTTGGCATTAATGGTTAATTTGGTGCAATAAGTTCATATTATCATAGTAATTTATTTTATTTTATGTTTTTTATGCTGCGTTCATTAGTAGATCGATGGAAGATTAAACTACTGCCTCTAATTTGAATGCGCATGCGGACCCGCAGTGTTTTTTTGGTTGTGGTATTTTGTTGGAAGACAGAAGACTTACTTCTTTCCAAACATTTATTGATTGAAACTTTAAAACAGTTTGTTGATATTTGAATATTTTTTCAATACTTTAATCCACATTATTAATTAGTTAAGTATAAAAATGTAACATTATATGCATCAGAAAAAATTGATTCCATGGTTCTTGATTGGTCACTTATTTCATGAGAAACGATTGTATATTTTGAGGAGTTTTCAACAAGAACGAAGAGGACTCTGGATATTGGACACTTCGCCGTCTGAAGAAGAATTACGAATCTTACATTGGGTTATCCGGACCATCAATAAATAAGGGGAGCCAAAGCAGCAAATACTATTCTCTGTATGGGTAATATTTACCGAACTGTTAAAGAGTGAATTAATGCTTGAACAAATGGTAACAAGGGTGGTAAATGTCAGGGAGGACAAGGACGCATTTTGGTTTGGCATTGGTGGAGGTTTTATGCCTAGGTTGTCCAGAAACCTAGAGTCGTCCCTGTATTCGAATAAATGAAAAAAAAAGGTTAGTTTTATTCATTTTACGTGAATTTTTGGAGGTAATTGGCGTCAGTAAATGATACTCCGGGATTGGTTATTAAAACTCCAAAAAGGAGATAAAAAATGCAGTCGCACCTCCATAAATCGAACCTCAATAAAATGAATTCCTTGATAAACTGAATGTTTATTATTCCTCTTGAACTTTCATACCTTTTTCCATGTTACTTTACCTCTATATTTTGAAGTTCTTATAGAAATGATGTCAATAATTCGAATCATCCCGTCCACGGAACGAGCAGCTAAGCCTTTATATATTAAAGTTTTCGGGAGGAAACCTCTATAATTCGAATGTTATGACGAATTTTTTCGCTGAAACCTGCAACTCCCAAATTATTCCGGTCAAACGCGTTTCAAAACATAACATTGATTATTCGCGATTGCTTAAAGATTTCAATTAATTGATAATTTGTAGAAGTCCTACTACGATATAAATCTTAAATATTACCTCTAAAAATCGACGTTTGCCGACGACGACTCTCGCTAAATCGAACCTCGGTATTTCGAGTAACTCGATTATTCGAATTTTTACCGTTCTCCGTGACATTCGATTAATTGACTGTATCTAGGATGAAGATAAATAACCTGTATCCTTATATATTCATCGTTTTACGCAATATTACCAAAACACCGTAATTGAAAACGTATAAAATCCCATCAAGAATATTCACCTCGTTAACAAGAACGGAAGGAAGCGTAGCAGCGTGTGCTCCATAGTTCTTTACACCAAAGCACGTAAGACCGCTTCATCCCCCACCTCGCAACCTACAAACACCCTTCACAAACTCACAACTCGGGTCACAAAATTCGCATAACACTCGGTCTCCAACCCACCCCGTTTTCCCAGCTCGCGCCCCTGTACGAGGTGTTTATCCCTCACTAATTTTATTATAATGATGCTTTTAATAAGACATTATGAAGCTTGGTGGGGTATTCATTAATCATTAGCAGCAGCCAACACAGCGTATTGTCCGCGACGAGCAAAGCTTCGCTGTAAAGAAAGGAAGAACAGTTTATCATAAACAAACATTTGTTATGTCTGGTAACACGGGTTGGACCGTGTGGGTGCCTAAATTATCTAAATGCCTAAATCATTAAGATTTGTGTCAGTGGTTGTGATGAAATAACGATGTAAAGTATTGTGGGCATTGTTTGGTGTTTTAAGTAGCATGGTGAACTACGCTTTGCGTGCAAGCAGAAGGATAACGTGTGGAAAGGATGTGTGTAGCAGGAGAAAACCATTTGTTGTTGTTGCTCGCTACGAATAGGTTCTTGAGAAGACGTAAACAAACGTTAATGAGGTAAACACGTGATTTGTGACAAATAGCACACTTAGTTTTTGAAAAAAAAAAGTAACACTTTAAAAATTAAGTTTTCATCGAATTTCTAAATATTTTGTTAGTTGAATTTTTTATGACTGAATTCAGAAAATAAGAAAAAGAATGTTGGAATATGCTAACTTTTGTCATTCACAGGGGATGAAATACGAGTACACAATACGTTTGAATTCGACAAAGTTAATAAAACATAAAAATGTTTTAAAAAAATAAAACTGAATTGGTAAAGATCAGTTAGTACAATATATTACACTAACCTTGAACAAAGTGCTATTATTCTTGTAATTGAGCAAACAGATGTGAACCATTGATAATGATAGTTTGGTTAATCATACCAGTACAGGTACATATGCGCGATGAATGGTGTCTGTTTTTAAACACTGTATCCGCTTTTGTCCCCTAAGTATGTAAAAATCGTTCCTTTGCTCATTCATCTTACACTTTCTAAATTAAATCAATTCGAAATAATTTTACTTCTTTCCCTTGCCCCACGATTGAAGTTTCACGATATTATATTGATAATGTATAAGAAAATTACATGGAAATTTCTTTCTTGGATCATAATTATATAAGTATGCGTGTTTAACTCCCATGATGAAGAATGAACTTCAAATTGTTGGAGTAACATTTTTTATATCATCGTATTCTATTAAATGTAGATAAATCTTTCAATTTCCTTATCGCACAGTATTTTAATTTAGTTACTAATTTAACTCCATACTTCATAATAATTTCTCCCATAAATTTTGATGGTAGGTCGTATATCAATACATGATCTCCACCACATGTTCCAATTTCAAGAAAGCGGTACCACTCATTATCTTTTAAAAATTCATTTAACTTCCTTATCATCGTACTTAACATGAATTATTTCTTAATCTACCGCCTATACGAACTATAAGAATTACTCCCCATTCTAGAATATTTTCACCACGTTCCGAACTCGTCGCTACGGCAGCCGCGCACCTGTCGACAGTTCCTTGAGGCGATGAAAGAACGCGGTCGCTGATCAGACGGCGGCAAGCGTCGAAGACACACGGAGAGATACAGATCGACGGTGAGAGAGAGCATTGCCAAAGTGATGGACACAAGTAAAAGAATTGCGGAGATGAATCTCTCGGTAAAGAAGAGTATACGACCGAGGGAGTAAGATAGAGAATATATCACTATATATATATATATATATATATATATATATANNNNTATATATAGTGATAGGTTCCAATGATACAAATTATGTGAATATGTAAGGATACAGGGAGATAGAGAAACAAGCACGAAGTGACAGTAGAAGTAGGAGATATCATCAGTGACAAGGGTGGAGGTGGGAAGTGATTCTGCCGATGGGAGGACGTGGGTAACGGTGGGCGATCGCGACCGAGGAGGAGGTGGCGAGGGCGGTAGGGACGGCGTGTCGGCGAGCGACGATCTTTACCTAGGCGAGAGCCGCTCTGTAATATGGGACCTAATAGCACTATTAAGTGCGGCGGTGAGTGGAGGCAGTGACGGCGGTCCTGCACGGCCCTCGCGGCCACACAGCGAGCCATCTCCCTCTTCCCCGACCTCTTTCCCCTCCGCGCGCGCTCCCCACCCCAGTAATCCTGCCGCCTTCGCCACCGGGTCGTCGCTGACCATTGGACTTCCCCAATGTTCAATTATAGCTCCGCTGCTGTTGTCACACCTTAGAGAGATTAGTTATGGATCGTATTATGCTCTTTCTGTTCATTCTACACTTCACGTGTACACTACACTAAATAGTTGGAACGAGATAAAGCGCGACTACGAGTGAGTCGTGTTTAAATACATTTCGTTTTCGACACAAAGTGTTTATTCCACGTCGTTAAATGGCAATATCAGGAACGAATGATGCACAGAAATCCTTCTCAACAAAGAAATGCCTAACTTTTTGTATCATTTAAATACTAGAGTGCATTAGTGAGTTTTATTTAATAAAAGTGTTATTCAAAGATTCAAATGGTGTTTCCTTGAAAACCCTCTCAGTTATGTGCACAGTATGATACCTTATGTGCTCTATTAAGTAAACGGTAATTCCAAGTACATGAGGTTATATGTTTCTTAATTTTTCTATCACAGTAAAAATGTTTATTGAATTATCGACCCAATACTTCCATTATGCTTACCTTAAATTAAAAGGAAGAGACCGGGACTCGAACTGGCACGAGGTCCAGGGTTCGAGTTCCGGTCGCGTCGCAATTTTCACCTGGGTGTTGACAATGAAAAGGAGAGGGATTTTAAAGAAACCGTTGGGACAGTGGTCCAAAGTAGGTGAAGAAAATCACAGCCGAAAACCTCATCTAATTCAGCTAAAAGGTTTATCGAAGCCATATTCTCTCACTCCGCGATATGGTGAGCATAGAGAAGCTATCCATACACCTCTAATATACATGATATTTAAAAATAGGAATGTGTGCATTAAGATATCCTCGTAAATACATTTTGCTCACCGAAATTTGAAAGGAATCGAAACATATTTTCTGCTATTTTATTCCCATCTTGAAGCGAATATAAAACCTTAACTGTGGACGGAACTGTATGAATATATTTTTTTTACCGTTTATGTCTTGAAATAGAATAATAGTTGGAGTTAGTAATAGACAGAAATACGAAACAACAAAAAAGAACGTAATTCGTCAACTTTTCCTGATCTTTTGGTTACCGAAACCGACTTATGATCTTCGCTATTATGCAAACAGACTTGATGAGATAAATGCTGGTGGGTAGTTCCTAATTTTAGGGAGTGTGTTTTCTTATAAATTTATGATTAATTCCTATGATTTATTTTTTTAAACCTTTGATGACCTATACGCTAATTCCTTGCCGTGTACGCGCGCCTACATGGACAGTATCGGAAATACTAAAAAGTGAATTGTCGTTATTGTTATTGACCTAATAAAGAAAACATTTTATTGGTTAGGTTTAAAGATTGTATTATTGCTTTCTCTATTAAAAGATTTTCGTGTTTAAGAACGGAACTGAAACAGTCCTGAAATGTGTTTTCGAAAAGCGGAGCACAATACAACCTATGTTTTACTAACCTGTCCATCACCTGCCTACCCTTTGTTCGAATTTTGAATTCCGTATCGTCTTTCATAACTGTACTAACGACTTTATGGCAAGACCTCCGGTGCATTCGAACGATTGTACGACCTTGCTCGAAGTATTAAATTTTATTAGGAAGCAATGAATCTCGAATTTATGGGTATTTAGCAAGTCATTTCTTTGAAGGTCTACAGGTCATGTGCTATTCAATAACAACGAAAGTTCTAAACATATCCATAGAATTTGATTCTAATTCCCGTGACCGGGTCTACCTCACACATTTTGTTGAATGTCTTGAAATACGAGACCTACGTGATTTGATCGACGTTCTAGCGGGGTTTGCGAACGATAAATTCTCTTTTATGAGCAAATTTTTATTGTTACGAGCTCTACATTCTTAAATAGATTACGTTTTATAACGCTGCAGCTCATATCCCTAAGTATTCTAAAATATATTTGATTTTTATTCCCGCATATCCCCTATCTTTTTTTTAATTTTTTTCAGAATATGAGCCGTATTCGTGATTTCATTACCCAGAACTTGAATGATGAGTGATTATTCAAAAACTGAACAAAAAAATTGATATTCACTCTTTATTTCAAGGAGCGATCCCTTTTATATCGTTCTCCACGCTAGAAATCTCTGTACGATATTTTTTATTTCGTATAAGCGGCCCGTCATTCACATTCTAATACTTTAATAAACTCTTTCGTGTAGATATTCTAAATTAATTAATTTCGAGAACAGAGAAAGTCTACTGATGCGAAACACTGAACAATGGATCATACTTCACGAGTCACTGCGTGAGTGGGTTAAAATTAATGAGCATATTTCATCCAATCTAATACACTCGCATGGGCTTAGCCAACAAAAGATGGTCGATGAAATCTGTGAAGCGTGCAAGCACTTTTAATTTCTTTGCAGAGTTCTGGTCGTGACATCACAGTGCCGAGTTCTGTGTTTTTATACCGCTGTTGTTAAAGCATTTGTCTGAAAAATCTTTGCAAGAAACGAGAGCAGACGGTAGAGAAAAATTGAATAAACATGATATGTTTTACTGAATGATCGAGGAAGTAATAAGTATAAAAATAAATTCTTATCTATGCAAAAGTTTCCAAACTACATGTTTCACCTTACTCGCCACACGTGCAAAACAACTACAACCAACGAGAAAACCCAAAACCGATCCGAGTCATGATTTTAGACCTAAGCTGTACCTGACCCATATTTTTATCACTTATCGGGGTCCACAAAAGAATTCCACCAAATATAAATATTGTATCGTTTCTATTACTAATATTTCGATTATTTTTTCTTTAATCAAGATAGATGTCGCAAGTTTTATTAATCGTATTGTATTTATTACGAAGATAGTATTTTTATTTGTAAACTTTCGAGAAACTGGAACCATAAATATGTCATATAATTTATTATGTTAATGAATATCATTTATTAATGGAATTTCCCAACACGTTTTGAAATAAATGAATTGGTTACGATGGCAAAACATGGACATTTCATTAATATACAGTATTTACAAATCGTAACAACAATTCACCCCCTTTACATTAGAATATCATTGATCCTTAATTATGTGAATTGAACAAATCCGTATTATAATACTTTTTTTATTGTAGTCGCACCTCGAGATATCGAATTTCACATGGATCGAAAATATCGAATTATCGAGTAATTGGAAACACCGAGGTTCGATTTAGCCAGGGTCGTCGTCAGCAAACTTTGATTTATAGAGGTTTCTTGTAAAATATTCCATCAATAGCAAGTCGTTGGGTGCGCGTTTCAGATTTCAATTTGAAAATTCGTCATCACATTCGAATCATAGATGTTTCCTCCTGAAAACTTCGATATATGAAGGAATTCGTTGCTCGTTCCGCGGACGGGATAATTGGAATTAAAGACGTTTTTGTTAACAATTATCGGCACTTCGAAATATAGACGTAAAATAACATTGAAGAAGATAAAAAAGGTTTAAAAGGAAAAATGAAAATTCGATTTATCAAGGAATTCGATTGATTTAGGTTTTGTTTATGGAGACTATATTTCCTTGCAACTTAATTTTTTTTTTTTTTTTTATATCGAACCGGTCCTGTAAACGGAATCAATATTTGTAACTTTAGTAGAATCGAAAGCGGGCCAGGTTCTCGTTCAAAATATATATAAAAAAAAACAGTCTAAAACTTATTACGGCTCTCTACAGAGACAAAAGCAGAATACTTCTGTATGGTCGGTTCATTGCAGCAATAACCAATTACGCCATATTTATGTTATCCACTAGGATTAGTGCACTTATTTTCTGAAGTCGTAAAATAGTTTACTCCATGTAATCATTGATGGTAATATTACAACTGGATTCGTGAATATACTTTCCTGCTCCTAGTACAGCTCGTAAGTTGTTAAGTTCTAAAGCGCTGTTAGATTGAGTTTTGTTTTCCCTAACTTCATCAATAACCAGTACGTCATTTGTTTTATATCATTCAGTCGGGTTTGAGATGTTTTAACTTTTGCACATTCTACTGTCATGTTTTGCTTACAAGAGAGCATATTTTTCTTCCATAATTTAGTAGAGAGTTTTTAAAAGTGGTTTTTACTCAATCCACTCTTTCTTTAACTGACGATTTTTTAGGAATGAACTATCATTTTCGTCCGTAATACAGTTTACTCAATCACCATAATAAGGACCGTACAGATTTTCACCAACTTAACATTTTGGAACTGGGAAAAAATATCTAACGGTCGAGACTTTAGGGAGGAAACAACACGCCTTACTAAAACATTCATAAAGTGATTCATTCGTACTGAATTCGGTTGTTTTTTTCTGTACTGTCAAGTTTTTCTGTGAAATTTATTCGCATGTTTCTGTGCTTTAGAGGAGGGTCGCGTTAGATAATCACACGCTAGTTTGAATTTACCGCAAATCTCAATGCTCCAACTTCTTTTTAATTTCTCGAGTAGCTTTTTCAGCTTATTGAAAAAAGCACACTTCATTGTACAACTTCTAAAAAAATATTTTCAAAATTCATATTTAAAAAACTTTTTTTTTTAAATACGTTTTTGAGACGGTAATTGCTTAGTTTTGGCTTCAAAAAGTAAAAAAAAATAGATAATCGTCTTAACGTCAATGAAGTTTCTTAACGTTGCTTAAAATAAATTATTAACCGTACCAAGATTTTAAATTATTTTAACGTTTGTTTTAGCAACTAGAGCTTTTACCCGAATATTATGCGGCTATAAATAATACTTAAATCTAGCCAACATATTCTAGTAAAATATCGCACCAGAGAAACTGTTAACGAATAGAAGCAAGTATTTCAGTGTTAGTGAATGGAAACAGTTAAGAAATAAAAATTCCTTTTGAGCATATTGCGTTCTCTGCTTTCTCGTGTTCATTGGCGTATTATGTTCCAGATCTCAATTCTTTTCACTGTAATCAAAGTTGGACTTCGACCAGCCAACAGAACAATATTTCCTCTCTGTGTAAAGCGTGATAAATTCTATATAATAAATTTTTAAGTATTTAATTTGTAATGAGTTTTTAAGTAATATAAAATATTATGTCCTGTATACATGAAACATGTCCCATTTATCAGACATTTGCTTAGTTCCTGCGACCTCATTAGCATGAGGTTTCAAATGTGGTGCGTAAATAATTGACCTGAATCCACTTTAGTATCAGTTGAAACAATTGAAAACGTTTGTCTCTTTTTGTTGTCAAAACAATTGTAAATCATAACACGTATAAAATACCAATTAACTTGAAGCTTTAAAAAATACCAATAAAAACCCTTGTTCACATGTTCAACGAGAATTTACACAATTCTTATTCAATGCTAGTTTCATTATCGAAGTAATTGTAATTGGAGCCAATATTTCGCTACCAGAGTACATTATAAATCTTCTTCAATATTTCCCCTAACCGTACAAGTCATTTGTTTGTTTCTGAGGAGTGATGGTTTTTCCGTTGGCTCAAAATTCAGGTTTATATTTTCTCTCTATATATAAACTAGACGTGAAGAGGTCTTCGTGTCTCACCTATGCACAGGGTATTGTCCCGTCACTCATCGGTATGTCTTACAACTTGATCAACACGTGTGTGACGTGTTTGCTTCTTCTTTGATAGTGCGTCACTTACTGACTGCAGACAATACACGAGAATTCGAAGAAATGTCGGGCTGGCTGCAGATTTATGAACAATTCTCGGCAATGAAACGAATAATATTTGTAAATTACTGAAATCATAAGTGTATCGGAGCTCCTGCCACATGTTCTCGGGTGAGTTTACATTTACATTATTCTTTTTTTTTTCTTTTTTGTTTCTGCTGGTCAACGAAGTTAATATGTTCAGAATTTATTTTAATTTGATGTATATTTATCAACTCTCACCTCTCCTATCGTATAGAATAAATGGTGATATTAATTGTTTGGAGACCGATTCAATGACGAAGTCTATTGCAGACCGCGCTGGATTGATCCTCAAGAAAAGAATCTACGTTTTTATATCGCGTAATATCTGTCGGTGGATCGAAGCTCCGTCAAACCAATCAGTAATGACATAGCGCGGTCCTGCCATTAAGGTCACGCCCCTGTTCTTGCTCTGTGATTGGTCGGCACCTTTGAAGTGACATTCTCGCCGACGGCCGCCGCCGCCTGCGAAGAGTCCGTCAGTCGGCAGATGCCTCCTCGCATCACTTTCTCTCCGGAATTCGATACCTCGAGGGAACCAGTATCGACACGAGACAAAAGAAGATCGTGGCGCGATTCTTCGAAAATTTTCCCCACCGCCCCCGTCGCCACTTGAAAGCTTCGATGCAGCTCCAGTGTAATATCTCCGGGGAACAATGTGATACTCGGTAAGAAAAAAGATGACTTCTGGGTTCACCTTCAACTTTTATGAATTCTCGGCAGTTTAAAGAGGAAAAAAAAAAAGAAGTTATCGTTTATTGCATAATATCTTCCACATAACGATGAATGTAAACGTTACAACACTTCAATTGAGTACTCAACAGTCAAGTTATTGCTGATAGAAGGCACTAAATGGTTTCTGAATCTTTTACAGAGTGAGTGAGAAAAGAGAATGGTGAGGTAGTTTAGTGCACTTTACGTGGTTAAGAGCTGCTGTTTAACAGTGGACAATAATTCATTTATTTCCTATCGTAGGCCTCACCCTTTTTTAGAATTTTTTTCATATTAATTAGTTGTATCCAAGAATATTACGAAAAAAATATTTAATTCACGTTTTTAAATCCGTTATGGTAGAAAAGTATATTTTATTATGTACCAAGTAACATGAAATAGACATAAAAATATTATAATAAATTATTTAACGTTGTTTAACAACGTGTAATATAAATGAATGTACTCTATATAGTTCCTGAGAAGAGATTGTTGACGTAAATGCGAGATAAACCCCGGATCGATAATAATTGGTGTTAGCCCGAAACTCAGTTTCTTTTTGGTCAAGATCGTGAATATTGAGCTGCTTGAATTTACTTCACCCGAAAATGTCGCAATCAATGCAATGCAATTTGAAAATTGACTAAATATTATCTTTATAGGAAGGGATATAACATTGTTTTGCTTGATTCGTGAGAAGAATGGGCAAGGATTGACGTTCCCTCCTCTTCAATTGAGTAAAACCTGACAACTCAGCGCTTCTCCTTCCCAAATTACAGTCAGGTTGAAGAGCAGGACTTACTTCCTTACTTTTCCTCATTATTGTAAGGAGGATCCATTTTTGCAGGCACGTGTGAATTGATAAGATACCTAAAAAGTCAGCAGATGTTAAGTGCAGCTATGGAAAACATTGAATATGCTCCACATAATTGTAATGTACATTATCGCTGTAGGTAATTGCGCTTTCCAGACCGTACAGCCATATGGAATTTTAAACACCATGGCACTCAAATACAACTGCAAGAGTTACTTTCTGTCTATATTATATTTTGTAATGCCTATTCTTTGAATCTGATAAAAAACTTTTTTGACGTTTCCTTCCTAGTGCTGAATATTCTTCCCAAATTTTAAAAGAAATATATCTCCTTGTCTCCGCTACAAGTTTCTGTTAACTCGACACCAATTCTTAACAAAGTTACTAGAGCTCGTGAAGCTCGCCACGTATTTCTCAACAAACGTGGAAAACAGATGGTAATTTAGCGAAATGCTGGAGTAATGGCGATATAGTCACTCATACTTTATTTTTAACTCACACTTTTCAAGTGTCATTGCACTGACTGCGATCTTTTCGGCAGGTGTACTACATAAGTAGGCTTCAGCAGTTCAATATTCGTGATATGAGCGAAAAGGTGACAGTTTTAAAGTATGTGAAACAGGAACTAACACGCATTATCATGGAACTGGGTTTTTAACCTATTTTCGTTGACAATCCCTTCCAAGGAACAATAAGTAGCGCAATCCTTTACATTTCGTGCTCTTGAATGATGTTGAATAATGAATCATGGACATTTCTGCATTTATTTAATGTTAGTACTTAAAAAAATGTTATGTTTTACTATACTGAATTTAAAAATCTAAAAAAAATATTACGTGTGGTAAGTTCCAGCCAGGTGAATATGGCGGCGAGCTCGGGTCTCCTGTTTTGATCGCAGGGGTTTTAACCGCAACCCTCGTTTGCCTTTGACAATTTGCGCACCTCTTCCACCCAGGCCTAACTCCGAAAGACCTCAGAGACATCCCCAAACGAGAGATTGGTGAATCCAGACGGTACACTAATCTTTAGCCCCGGTTCACCACAAATCTCAATGTGTAGGTGTACCTTAATACGTTGGTACATGTAAAAATCCGGTATTATAGCGCACACACAAAAGATGCTGCCAGGGTTCACCTGTCTCCTGTTTGGGGATGTGTCTCAGGTCTTCCGGGGATAAACTTGGGTGGAAATGGTGTACAGTTTTAGAAGGCAAATAGGCGATGTGGTGATGAACACCCCTGCGATCGAAGCTTCGTTTCCTTCCTGATTTTGTTGTACAGATATACGATTAATCCGATACATTTGTATGGGGATCTTGTCTATTTTTTATTTTTTTGTATTTTCGTTTTTTAACATTTTTATTTTGGTGTGAGGGGGGGGCAGTGTCCCCTCTTGGCTGCACCCTTGCTGTTGTTCCCATGGAAGGGAGCGTGAGTTGTTCGTAAGCATTAAAAATCACCCGCATCATTTTCTCCTTTCGGTGTCAGCAAAAAGTCTGTGAGAATATAGAAAGAAAATGAATACAACCTAATAGGCGTCACCGAACCCAGAGCAATAGAAGAAATTCTCGATGCGATATTCACGATTCAGCAAATAATTCTGATGGAGCCCGCGAGCAAGAAATAGTTATCCAGCCATCAATTCCATTACGACACCAAATATAATTCGAGTAAAGTTCGTGGTACATTTCCAACTCCACGCACTTCGTTCCAATTCCGGAAAGTAATCGCAATATTAATCGCTACTCTTAAGTAAATCGCGAATCATCCACATCTGTAAAATCACCAATGTCTCCGCCTACAGCACCGACCATAGTCTCGCTTCTCACTCCCAATCGCACAGTGGGACCTGAGTGCCAAAAAGGTGGCCAAAAGGCATATATTTATTATTTTAAAAAAGCACAGCGTACGACCACGTGGAGGACAATAAAGTAATTTACTCTCCGGAAGCAAGCAACGGACCATCCCATCAATTCCGATGAAGGGCCCTAAGGCAGAGGCGAATTTAACATTTCAACACTCTCCTGAGATAAGAATAAGATAGGTCGCTATGTTATAATATTAACAGAATACCAACAAATTTGTGTTAAATAAAATACAATAAAGTTATTTCACTGGTACTTATTATTATAAACTATAGATTATACGAAAAAAATATGTTAATAAATCATAACTTTTAATATAACCCTAAATTCGAGATTCCTTATTTCAATGGACGCCGTCCCCAGGCAAGAGGCTAGAAAACCTGTATTAAAAAATCCGCCTCTATCCAAAGGAAAACCGGGGTCAGGATGGGAATAAGTTTTGGGTTTGTGCTTTCTTGGCTACAGAGACCTCTGAAGTAAGTGTTTCCACTCTTATTTGAATCTTATTACTTGTATTACGCTTCGCAGCGCTTGTCGTAAACACCTCTTTGCTCGAGCAGCTCGCGTCATGTACGCAAGACGAAAACAAGCCCGAGGGTTTCAATAGCAGCAGAATCGACAAAATAGGTGGATTCTACCTCTGAAAGTGAGCAACAAATAAGAATATTTCTATAAATATTTTTTGGCGAGCCGTTGAAATATGAGAGAGCAATCATATCATTTTGACTTCTTTGATCCAAAAGTATAAAGTTCCACAGGCTGATCTACTACAGGTAGATAAAAGTATCTGCAATGAAATGAAATAAATTTCAGCTGTAGAGAGTAGCAGTCCCACGATTTTTTATATTTTTTTGGAAGTAACTACAAGAAAGTATGTTTTGCTATGAAACTAATGTTTTAGTCGTTTCTTTATTGTTATCTCCATTAATAGAAACAAGTGAAAATATTACTGTTGAAGAGCTAGAAATCGAAATTGGCTCATCGGGATCAGATTCGAGTAGACAAGTACTGAAGATGAAGACGATTTCGGTCCAATTTCACCAAAAGTAGAATAATCGCGATTTCCTTAAACGTGATTAGGTAAATGGAATCGCGATTACCTTCTATGCGTTTCGCCAAGCAAAACTAATCGTCGATTAGTTAATCGATGTTTCTGAAGAATTCTCTGGGTTGGTAGTAGTTTTACAGTGCATTATGGGTAATTTGAAGACAAATGACGAGAGGAAAACTCACCATGTTGCTTATTAGCTCCACCAACGGACACCGTAGGCAGCAGCGGGCCTCCCTCGTCCCACTCAACATAACCTACAAATCGAGACACAAGCAAACAAACAAAATGGACGCCATATTTCCGGCAGTACTGAAGTAAATCTCTGTTGCGCTGGTAGTCGAAGGGTCCCCGAGCGTTTAAGTGTAAATCGCGATTCTAAATCGAAGTTGGTGGAACACGCATTTCGATAATCACGATTTACCACACTGAAAATCTCGTTTAACATATTAAACGAACTTGGTGAAATTGGGTCTTAAATGAAGATGGAGACTTTTATTGTGAGTAATAAATAAATTATGAATGAAATATTACATTATTCGTAAATACGTATAAATTCCTTAAATTCAAACGCTAATACACCTCAGTTCAATTACTGAGTTTTACACGTATTTTTTTATTCGCAGTCGCCATACTGGATCCACCATCTTGAAATTTTGATAACGGATACGTAATCACCGCCCCCAAAATCCTGAAGTTAACAAATTTCAGATCGATTAATTCACTTTTTGACTTTTGTCCGCCTTTTTGGTATTTGGCCCCTCGATGCTTCGGTTTGAAAACAACGAACTTGGCCATCTCCGCAATTTCTACTTCGATATTCTGCGTGATTGTGAATTCGCGGAATTCCCCGTCAAATGAAAGGGACCCGGTCGGTCACGATACATATCAATTACTGTGGAACTTAAAACCAACTATTAGATTCTTTTTCCTACTCGGCTACAGAGCAAGGTTACTGGTTGTGTTCCATTTCTTGTGGTGTGATTGAAGGTTTCAATTCACTCTTGATGCTTCGAATTAAGTGCAGGCACACTTCATTGTTTTCATGGTCTCTGATATTGAACCGGAGGAAAAGGAAGATGAATGCGGAGGTAAAAAATGTGGTGGTTACGATGGTGGTGAATCTCAAAAAGGAGAAGAATTCTTAGAATTCTTTGTGATTCAGTTAATTATTCCGAGTCTCTAGGTAGGCTGACCTTGGTTACATCTGTGGATAAATTTTTCCTAGCGTCATTGTCATCATATACATTAGTACGCAAATGTTCCAGAATTGTTTAGTTCCTTTTCAGCGTAACCGGAGGGAGTAAATAAAGCAAGGGGAGTATCGTACTTGAGAGCATGAAAAGATATGTCGGCGATTTCCAAGTATTTCATTTTTCACCTTTTTTTCTCTCAGAGATGGTAAGCGTTAAAAAAACATACTAACGAAAATACACTACTTGACTCTTTTATTTGAAAATTATGTTACTTCACTACTTGAGTTCTGACAATTGTCAGCTCTGATCAGTATGACTATGCTAGTACCAACAATATTCGTAAGGACTTGTGAGTTGCGTGATGATGCTCCATTGCTCATTATCCATAACTTTTCTGATGTCCTGTTTACATTGTTTAATGGTAAACAAGAAACTGAATGAAACTTGTCTACAACTAAGGATAGGGGAAGAAGTATTACTTCGGTAAATAAAGTAGTATCAACAAATAAAAGTAAACATTTGTATGTTAGTTTCATTCAATATAGCTAGAATATATATTTATCTTGCGGGTGACAAATTCGTAAATTTAACACCAGGTAGTGCTGAGAGCTACTAATCAAGATTCATTGTCGATACAATTAATTTGAATTTATTTATGTCGACTTCATGATGTATCGGGTAAAGAATTGTTACTGCTTTTCCTTTCTACAAGATATTTTCTTAGTATAGCTGTTATTAGACAAATGTTGGGCTCGTATGTTATTTTTTTCTTATTTTCATGTGTGTTTAATTTTCTTCTCTTCTCACATTTATGTTCACAGTCAGATTTGTGTAGATGAATCATATTCATGTTAGACGCTACATGTTACATTTCAATTTTTAATATTTTTCATTCGTAAACTGCCTGTGTGAATTATTGTTATTGATTAATCTCTATTTGTTATATTTTTCACCACCTTTCGATGTGTAAATCGTGCTGTTCTTATATCATTTGGAGAAACGAATTAGGAAGGTTACGGTGGAATATGCGGTTTGAGCTGACAGTGGTACAAGGGGTGAGGGACATCTCAGCTAAGAGCCGCACCACTGCAGAGAATCAAACCTATACTTTCACTTTATCTCACGAACTGATGGGTTTTCAATTACGGGTATCTCATTAAAATTAAATTGATTAAGGTAGGTTATTTTTAATATTCTTTATAGAGAATTTATCAATGTTTTTCTTTCAAATCTTATTTTATACGTATCAGTATTATATTTTTTTTTTTTGAAAAATGATACAAAAAATTAAAGCTAACATATTTCAAGGCAACTAATGAGGAAATCTGTTAATTATACTCATTACCTCAACATGATCACGCATTAAATACGCGTAAGAACACATATATCTGTGCCTTGTTCATTCTTGTCTCATTCAAACCTTGGGAACCATATGTTAAGAAAATTCAATTTAATTTCATTAACACAAAAATTAAGTTTTAATGTTGTACATCATTCACCATTCTTGACACAGACGTTTCAGGATCCGATATATTTTGTTTTAAGTAGCTGAATTAAAAGTAAGGTTTTTAGTTAGTTGAAAGATAGGTTAACGAATTTTACGGGCAATGGTCACGGTTTAAATTACTTTTTATTCCCTCCCTCCCGCTCTTCTCCTCGATCCAATCACGTGTTCTGAACAACAGATCAGGACCAGAACTTTAAACGCAGGATGAAGACGTTCGGCGAGCGTCCGCAGGAATAATTCATGAGAAATCTTTCACGGACAGAAGACGATGGAGCATCGCTTGACGCCCGCACGACGCGACGTCTCCGTTCGTCCGCCACCAACCCAGATCAGCCTCAGGCCACAACCCATCCGACTGATGCCTCTGCTACACTTCACCAAAACTCCGTAGGTGAACTGATACCCACTCATTTACAAGGCGGTGTGTTGCAAGGAAGATGGTGGAGTCATCTGTAAAATCGTATTTGGAAATGGACAGAAGCACAAAAGAAGTGGGAGGGGGATATCCAGACAAAAAGAACTCTACCTCCAGAAAACGTATTTGATGCTGTCAGTAATTTTCATTCCGATCGAGATATTGATATCAAGCCACAGGACACCGCAGTCATAAAGATACTTGCGTGACAACGTTTTACATAACATGGGAGAAATGATTTGATGCAAAAGCAAAAACTTTATTTTATAACCGTACAGTATCGGAAGGATAATCATTCACTAAAAAAGAATTACGCGTATTTTGTTTTCGAAAATAACTATTTCTCTAAGATTAAGCTAAACTGTGCAGCATTTTTCGAATATTCGTATTGTAAATTTTACTACATCATTTCTGATCACCTAAAAGTTTGTTCGGATCTTTGAGTTTCGTACTATTTGCATAAGTATTGTGTAAGTTATCCTTATTAGAGGTTATCGACGTGAAACGTTGTATAGGATTATATTTTATGGTCCAGGAATGTTGAAAATTGTTTAAAGATTCTGTCATTAATATAATATTGCATTTAGAAGAAAAAACGTTGATTAGAAGCTATCGTGAATACTCGTATAATTTTGAAATGGAAATTATGGAACATTTAACTCGGAGTGCGATATCCTTGTCTTTGCTCGTAAACCCATCTACGACACCATCCCTCCTTGAAAAGTGGGAATATAAAACTGTTATTTTTAATTTGTCTATATCATAACATTAAAAATTTCATAAATTATGTCCTATAAAATAATTGTTCATGCTACAATTTGACGAAGGAGGGAAATATAATAAGTATAATCAAGATTATTTAATAGCGTATTAACGAACATGTAAGACATTGAATTTTTTCAGACGGAGAACATTTTATTGAGAATTACATTGAAAATTCTAAAAAAAACTGTTGTAAGAGTTATACATTATTCCTAAGGTAACTGTATTCTTCGGGATTATTTTATTCTGCGCCTGGTTTTTATGATTTATTTACATATTCCTCAGAGCAAAGTGACATTTTTCTTCGCGTCTCTCAACAATTTTTCTTCTCCCGTCTTTCGAAATTTTATTTCTTAATGATTTAAAATAACAAGCATCATTTATATTACAATTTAAAAAAATACAGAACCACAGGTGTATCGTGTAACAACAGGTGTAGCTTATGAAAGATAAAAAACGTTAGGAAGAAAGTAAATTTCAAACTTAATATTACGTATTTATTAATCAAGTTGAATAATTCTTTTACTGGAGTGAAATTATTTGTGTTCTTTTCAAGTTAAGGTAGGTATATGTCGTATTTCTCTTATACCATTATAATCTTCGTTTCAATTAACGAATATTAATTAAACATTGACCAAACTTGTATACGAAAACGAGCAAACATCATCCGACGTCTTAGAACATTATTAGCTAATCTTCTTTTTTTTTGTCAAAAACAACCAGTTTTTCCCGGAACCCGTTATCCCTAGACCTATGAATATCTTGGTTCCTCATTTAATCGCAAAGTTGTTAATTAAAGACTTTGCACACAGTTGATATAACTAATTAATTGTAGTTGATTTAATCAATTAGGCAAAACATCTACCAGATTTTCACTTGGTTAGAAACCAGTAGGAAATGTTGTCACGTGGTTTCCGTGACCTTGCGAGACCTTGAGAGCTGTCCATTCTGATCTGTGTGTGGGCCACTCTCTGATTTGGTGATGGTGACTCCTGTGGCCACGTAAGATTGAACGAACATTCCATTTAGGGAAATTCTGACGGAATGAAGCTGAAGTGTAAGAGGGGGCAATAAAAAAAATAAAGATGAGGAATATCCGGTTCCCTGGATGTTTGTGAAAGTAAGACGTGATAAATAAGAAAATAAGAAGTGTATGATAAGGATGGTTTTTAAAAAAATGATTGGTATTAGTGTAGTGTTTTCACTGTATTAGGTAAAATATTTGACGTATTCACAAATATCACAAACCTGCCATCCTCATATTGAGTTCTGAACACGCAAAGAACTCGATAATGCCGTATGTTTTCTTACACCAATGATGGAGGGGATGTATTTTATATAATTCAAGAAATATTTATACTATTTCGTTTTTTTACAGCTCATAAAAATGTTCCAGAAAAAATTAAATAAATTGTAGAATAACAAAGTCAAAATATAGGTTAAAGATCTAAAATACCAACAACTCTCGATCACGCACGCTCTACAGAGCGATACACGACAAACCAAGTGCTCCGCTCAGTTACACGCAAATATTTGTCTTGAGTCCTTTGATGTGTGATTAAAAACCGACAAGAGGACAAATACGGGTGTTCGTGTGTTTGCGTATTTGCCACAGTATAGCAAGTACATCGAATACAAACACTTGGCCTCATCCACACTTGGCCTCATCCACACTTGGCCGTGTTGGCAAATACGCAACACCAAGTGAAGTAGACAATAAATTGAGCGAGTCCGTCTAATTTTTAAAAGTTGAATTTTTTAAAGAACCACCCTTATATATGATAGAATAGATGATGGAGATGCCGTTGGAGGTAAGAAAAGTGACGGCGATGTGGGAGGTTGAATGGAGGAGGGTGTAGCACCAAAGGCGGTAGTCGTGGCAGTGTCGATGGCTATCAGAGCTTCTAATAGCTCGTGCCGAGAAGCAATTAATGCTAATCCAATCACCCGATACCTGTCTGCTGGTTACCTGTCTTCCATCGAAAGCTTCTCGTGACGGTGCACGGGTTCCCTACCTTCCACCTCCGTCACCAACCTTCTTTTCACCTCTGGTCATTCTACATCATTTCTCTTTCCCGGTATCACCTATGGTTCCGTGTCCAATGCACCTTTCTTATTTCTGCTTCCACCTATATCCTCCTCTGTTACTTCTTGCATGCACACTTTCTTGTCTTCATTTTATATGTATAACCCAGCAAAGCTAAGTTAAAGCAGACGAGTTCATCCTCTTGTGGCCAAAGGTTAGAGAACACGCATGTAACGCCCACTATCCATACACTGAGCGTACAACGGGAGTAATCTTCGTTATCTGTAACCTTCGACCGCAAGCGAGCTGACTCGACTGCCTCAACTTAGCTTTGCCTGAGGTATAGTCCCTTGCGAACCTTCCTATCACTTCTCCAACTCTACAATCACCTCTGCCGTCATTGCTAATACATCGCCCCGAGGCGTCAGGGAACATGGAAATCGAAATTAATTCTAGTTGCTGCCTTTAGGCCTCTAGATTACTGTTCTCATCTTCTTTTGCATACTCACAGCCTCAATTTCGTGTCTTCAGATATACTTCTACTGACAGTAGCTAACACAGTTAATGTACCATCACTTCCTTCATTTTCCAAAAATTATTTCAACTTGTAATTCAATGACTTGTATTTCATGTTCGTAGCACTTCTCATTAAACAATATCCATTGCCAAACAGTATCTGTTCCTAAAAGCGTTCCTTACCCATGAGGACGATATCGTCTCGAGAGCTCCAGCGAGGAGAGAATCTACGCGCCCATCACCGCAGTCATGGTCACGTTTTCTGCCACTACCTACACCACCACCACCACCGCCAATCCGCAGCTACCGCCACAGTCGCCCACGATCTATTAATAATTGGAAGTTAGAGAGTATGGCGCATAGGTGTGCGGAACAGCAGAGGAAAATGAGGAGCATATATTATGGAAATGTCTATTACAAGGAAGAGCCAGATATTTGGTGCAATTCAACAAAGAAAGTAAATATATTTTTTTTGGAACAAGAGAGTTCATAGAAAGGGAGAACTACAATGCATTCAATATGTGAGTAAAATTAATGAGATAAGAAGTCTGACGAAATGCGAAAATGAGAAACAATAGTGGACAAAGAGGTGAGTGATAGAATATTCGTGAACCTTGTAATGACAGGTTGTGACGACCATGGCAAAAAAAAAAAAAATTAAAAAAAGAATACATGAGCAAAATATTTCATAATATTTATGGTATCATAAGAGAATTACTGTAGAAATATTTTAAAAAGATTTACAATTTTATGTGGCCGACGTAACTATTTGATTGGTGAAATAATGAAAGAAAAAATTCTTTAGTGGTTTAATATCATGGAAATTAAAGATTTTCTAAAAATACGAACAAATTATAACCCTCAAATTTGGAAACTGGACAGTGATGATAAAAATTAAACAATATGCTTGGATAAATCATGCTTTAGAAACTAAAATAATGCAGAAAAATCTTACAGAAGTAGTAGTTACAGCCATAATTTCGTCGAGTGTGTTGAACATGTTTTTAAGTAAATTAAATAATGTTTTATCTACATCGAAACTATGATTTAGTTACAACTACTTTTGACAAACTCGCAACGTAGATGCGAATCGTATCCCCGCGCGGACTTTTACCCCACTCTTCCTTACAGAAAACTCAAGAGAGAAAGAATTATTTATCTGCGTCCGAATTCAGAAGCATCTAACAGCGTCTCTTCTTAAGGGAAACAGTGATGCATCACATCTCATCACTTCCTTGTACGTGAATTATGTCTATGAATACTGCATTCAGTACTCCGCCAGAAGGAAGTGCTGTTTCAAATGTTCACTCGGTTTAGTTTTTAGTTTAGTTTAATTTTTCCACAAACCATTTTACAGGAGATGATTGTAGTATTTGTCACGTCCAACCTTTTCGGGGAGAGGTAGCGTAGTAGAGAGCCTTTGCTCCAAACATAGTGATAATATAATATTCCTTGCTAAACCTAAAAATAATATAACTAAACTGAATGAAACGTTCTAGACGATAATATGAAAGTTGACGTTTATTCAGCAAGACTATTTTATTTACCTGCATAATTCGACAGTTACTATTTTCCCCCATATCTGGTAGTTGTCTGCAAGTCTCGGTTTCATATTTAGCGTTAAACAGTGTAAGCAGGGCGTCTGTTCCAAATTATACTTGAAGTCCTGTAACTTAAAACAAACAGTAATGTAGCAATGCTGCATAACACGGATTGCCAATTTCTACGGATTTGTCCGAACAAACATTAATATATGTCCCAAAGGCGATTATTTTCTGTAAAAAAAAATGCATAAGTTAATAATACAACAATCTAAGATTCAAGGCGATTTTTGTTCCAGACGAACGATGCAAGAAGAATAGAATAGCGGTACAAGGGCAATGGAAATGAATTGGTGTCCGATGTTGGAAATAATTTTAATTGTAAAGAATTCCGAATGTACTGCCAGCATAATGAGAGCTACCCTTATGAACGATGGTAAAGTAATAGCGTAGGCTACACTGTATGCAAGTCCTGTTCCAGCATCAAGCTAGTGAGGCTGGCAATAAATGAATAAATTAATTAATAGTTAATTCCTAAGGTGGGACCAGCATTCCAAGTTATTATACACTAAGATGTATAATTGTTCTTATTCTATTTGTTATAAGAAAAAACAATATGAATAATAATGATGAAGAAGCATGATTTAATTTCTGTCTATCAGTTATTAATATAGGATAATTAATATTCGGGAACTAGCTTGACTCGTTTGAATTGCACAAGAGAGTATAAAAACATGGCGACCGATCATAACTGTTTCGTGATTTACGCATCTCACCCAGAAAAAAGAGAAATATCTTTCTCAAATATATGGTGACCTATAGATTAAAGTTATGTAAAAAATAGTACGGAATATTAACTACAAATCAAAGTAAACTCCAATCACTTTCGTGATTTAAAAGTTGGCTTTATTTTGTAAATAAGTGTTTTCTCCTTAAGACCATATGTATTTCACCATCATTTATAATTGCAATTATTTCATTCAAATGGCGGGTGACGCATGTTTCTCAAGTTGAAATCACAATAAGTACATGTTACTCTATTTATTTATGGCGATTTAAGATATTTTAGTGATTTAAATCTGCCTACGTCATGAGTACTACCTTAAGAGAACATTTCCTACCCGACTACGTTGAGGAAAATTAATCGAAAATACTGCTACTACTTAGCAAACTAATAAACCCAATGCGTTTCTTTTTCTCGGGTTACGTTATCTCTGAGTAAAGTTACTTGAGTATAGTGAAGTAACATCCTTTTCAAATAAAGGAATCAAGTGATTCCTTCTCTTGATGGAATTTCGAAATGCTGTTATCTCGGAAACGAAAAGATGTTCTAAAATACGATCCTTCATTTCTAGCGATTTATTTCTCTGTTCTGGTTACGGAAAAAAGGAACTAAAAGGTTTTGGGATGTTTGGTTATTAATGTACATAATGTAATAATTTGGAGAGCGTTCGTAGGTTGGTGGAAGAGCAGTCCTGATGGATTTTGAACCTCACCTCGTCATAAACATGTCATCGAATACATAAATAAAAAATCGTGACTATGAGAATAGCGACATATATAGATAATTGCGTGTGAAACATGATGGTTAAAAAATTTTAAAATTAGAAAAGTTACGGAGATATTCATATGTTCAAAAGAAAATGTTACAAACAGATATACATACTTTTTTTTTTTTGCAGAACGCCCCCTAACGATGGGAAATCTAATGAAATAAATAAATAAATTTATTGTCAAAAAACAGTACAAACTGCGTAAGGCCACGTGGAGGAAAAAAAACTAATTTACTCTTCGGAAGCAAGCAAGGGACCATCCCATCAATTCCGATCAAGGGCCCTAAGGCAGAGGCGGATTCAAAAAAAATTCAGCAAAAATTCCTAGATAAGATAAAAAGTTAGCTGCGAGTTATAATACTAATAGAATGTCAATGTTTGTAATTTTAAGCAAAAAATTACACGTACAAGATATTATCGAACTATAGATTATTCTGAGTATAGTGTATAAAAATCATGAGAATTGAAATAACACTAAATTCACGATTTATTGTTACAATAAACACGCCCCTAGACAAAGCCTAGATAACCTGTATGATAAATCCTCCTCTACCAGAAGGAAAAACCGAGAAAAACCCGGGCCAGGATGGTCTAAATACGAGAATTATTACTTTCCTTTTTTTGATACATAAGTGACACATTTTTAGGAGAAATGTTTTGGATGAATCTGGAAAGATGAGTTGCATGATTCCACGCAACGAATAAAGCTCGACATTTCCCGCTTCGGAGTATGAGGAGAACGAAGACCACTATCATCACTTACTCTCAGCCTGTAAATGTTTAAATCACAACTTCAAGAGAATACACAGAGATTGTTCCAACCCACGCTCTTCCGCATACCAATACTCTCGCCGTCTCCCCGGCCGAGGAATTCTTTCCGTGGGTCGTTCTACCTGCATAATCCCCGTAATGAAAGATATCGACGCACTATCGACAGAGCATCAGCAAACAGGCGAGCATCGATGGCACGAAACGCCCAATGGAACCGAAGCGATCGTGTCCTGCAGATAGGTCTTGCTTCGGCCGCAGCCAATCGGAAATTAGAGCTTGGCTCGGAATATGCGCCGCTGTACCAGAAATAATCTATAATATTGGCTATTTGTATAATATTTCCTGTCCAATGACTGGTATCGCCTCTACGCTAGCACTATTACAGTCCCGCTGGAACAATTCTCCTCTAGATTCATTTTTCCTCCGCCGTGCTATTGATTGGAATGTCTTCACCATTGTCTCTCTACGTATTTCTGTTTTCTTGGTTTGTTCTTGGTCGCTTTTCAACATCTCAGGTCATCAGCAACCATAAAAATCATTACAGTTGTATGGCTAAATTAATTGTTACATTGAATGAAAAGGGATCACTAAAAACAAAATATGTATTGAAAAAATTAATCATACATTAATAAACTTTAAAATAAAACAAATTAATTTTTTTTCTTCAAGTTTTGACGATTACAAAAGTCGTAGCGCCTTCCCACATACGCTGGAGGTTTCGACTCTCAAAGATTGTTTAACAATTTCCCCCCCCCCCCAGTATTATCACCGTCTTGAGCGACATAAGATTGAATTCTATTTCATCAAATATCGAACCAACCCTCTACAGGGTTATCTTCTTTGCTTTCAAGATATCCATGCAGAATATAGAGAGGTACTTGAAACTACACAATTGCTTCAAGCAACTTGATTAATTAACATACTTACTGTAAATTCTGAGTGAATATCAATTGAAGTG
Organism: Laupala kohalensis; assembly: GCA_002313205.1. Taxonomy (NCBI): domain Eukaryota; kingdom Metazoa; phylum Arthropoda; class Insecta; order Orthoptera; family Trigonidiidae; genus Laupala; species Laupala kohalensis. Next base: position 691,471 of record NNCF01126509.1, read on the forward strand.
TTCTTGCGGATTATAATATTTGAAATATTGTAATGAACAGGTTTATTTTATTTCAATGCAATTTTAGTTTTAATGTTGCCATTTTCAGCAGAAATGCCGAAATGTCTCTTTACACTTTTCTCCACTTCTATATGAATTTTTTTCAGGTTATTAACTATTCCGTATCGAATAATTTTTAATAATTGACTTCCTATTTCCCGACTAATGTTCTTTTTAAATTCCTTCAAATATTAAATACTACAATTCATCTTATACTTCATCACGTCAGAGCTGTAGCACTTTCAAAATATGTGATTAAATTTCAAAACTATTTTCCTGCATGCTATTATTTTATTTTATGATTCACATCAGTTTATTTTAATCTATACTCAATCACGGCACGCGGAACCACTACCTATACAGACATTCACTCCGTAGCCCCATCTTGAGCCAGTTCTTTTGAGTAGTGTATTTTATATGTGGGTACTCTAGGCTTTTACTTCGGGGCGGCAGTCACATTAATACCATTGTAATAATAAATATCAAATAAGAGATATTTGAATGGTACCTATTTGTTAAAAAAATCTTTTTTGTGTTCAATGAAATTCAATTCATTTGTATTTTGTTGATGTATTTTGAAACATGAATAGCCAACTTTTCTTATTCTTATCTCAGAAGTGGGCTGAAATGATAAATCCGGCCTTGGTACCTTTGGTGCCTTTGGAACCTTTGGAGCCTTGATCGGAGTTGGTGGGACGTTCACTTGCTCTGCTTTCGGAGATTTAATTAGTTTGTTGTTCTTCACGTGGTGAGACGCTTAACTGCTTTTTTGACAATAAATTTATAATTATTAGAACGTACTGTATTCCTCAACCAATCATCTAACTATCAGTAGTGACACCTGGGAGGAAATCTACGAACTTATGACAATTCGAATAAAAATGTTTAGCAGAAAATGTGCATAGAAATGAAAGATTAAGAACTTTCCTAAGTCCAGAATAAAATATTTGTAATGACGCTTTATTTTTAGGATTTGGTTAAGTATGACTAGGGAAAAAGGGAACTTTTAGAAATAAGATATAGTCATAGAGTTTAACTTTCTCGTCCTCCACCGACTCTTCCTCTTCTATGGCAATTATCTCCTGCTCTCACTCTTCACCTCTAGCGTCAGCTTGCTGCACCTGCGTCCGACCTCGTCACCGGTTTCGAGAACAGAAATCAAATTATCGAATTGGAAACACATCGCTGACGATAGCAGAGATGATTGGGGGAATTCAATAAGCGCTATAGTTATGCAGGTGGTTGCTTTGAGTGCGTAGGAGACGGTAATGGAGGGCTGGAGAGAATAATGTCTGTTGAGAAGTTAAAGCACAAAAATAGTGGGCATCGTCTCGTAGTATTCATGCATAACTTTCGCCACACAGGGTTCAGAGACAATGTAAAGCGCTTTACATTAAATAAATGTATTATTATTGAAATAATTGTATAATTAACTCATTACCATCGACAACATTGGTCTAGTTTTTGCTTCCTCGATGTCGCCGAGCGGTAGAGCGCGGGTTCAAACCCTTCTCGGCCGAAATGTGTGAGGTTTTCATCTGGGTTTTCCCTCATCCACTCCAGACCAATGTCGGTTTGGCACCATGTGTTTCCCGGCAACCCAGCAAACGTCCTCCGAATCCCGTCGCACAATTCACGGTGAGGCTGTCGAGTAAACCTCACGACCTGAACCGCGACAAAAGACTTAATATAAATACATAAGTAGGAAAAAGTTTAGTAACGCGATTCTATAAATCGTTAACGACGATAAAAATTCTCTCAATTCAGCATTATTTATTTATTTTCACTAACTTATCGAGCACGAATTTTAAATATGGTGTAATGAATGCATTGAGTTTATTCAAGGAGTTACGTAAAATATTTGTTATTCTGTATGTTGAATATTGAGTTGTGTATCAACGAACAATCACTAAATCCATGTGCAAATAATGTGTGAAGAAATTTTATATTTTAGCATAACCTCAATTGTACATATTTACCAGACACTGCGGATATCTTAAATCCGAATATACTTGCTACTTGAATGTACTGGTGAACTTTCTTAATCGAGAATTTATACTGAGACGTAAGTGAGGAATGCTGGGATCTTCTCTCCAAATACTCAGATGTGTACAGATTCAAAACAAATTGTGACAATCCTCATCATAATTCGTAGATATAATGAATTAACATTATTTGCTTCGTTATGCATAGAAATTATGGCATTTGAATTGTAAAAAAGAATTTCTACGCATAGTATATTTTCGTAAATAAGACGATTGTATTTCATGGTAGTGGACATCAACATCTATGACCGTCACAAGTAAAGTTTATGTCGTAGACCTGGATTTATGGGCGATGTCCCTGTACCTTCACTATTACGAAAGCTTTCTGAACAGCCCTAGTACGCAACACGGGATATATCTTGATCTAGATAAGATGTAGTGAAACTCCCTATTTTTAATTTTTGGGTGGGGATGGTTGTTGAAGACGCAAATATTCAAGGTATTGGAAATTAATTCATAAAATAATTCCATTACTGTGATGTAAGATGGTGCGAGTAAGATATAATAATTAGAATGAGGGATCACTTTCACGACACCACCGAATACAGACTAAAATTCATTTTATTATTGACACCATAACTCCAGTTTGGAACGCTATAAATTGTTCATGGTTTATTACATTTCATTTGCGAAAAAGAAAATTCCTTTTGATTAATTTGTCTTACACTTTATAAATTGTGGCATGAATTACTGGGATGTAACAGCGAAGGAAAATTAGCGTACTCTCACGATTGTGACCCACTTTAAAATCACGATTAACTCAAAAAGAAAGTGTTAAAAAAAATTCAAGAAAAACGCATTAATAATCCATTTCACCTATATTATTAAGGTAACTATCGTGATCACCCCCATCAAATATTCATACCAATATTTTTTTTAAAAATCTGTACTTATTATTTAAATTTTACTTAATCACCTCGGAATCTGTCTAGTCCTGAAACACCACGCTAGAAAAAAAAAATCAAATGTATGCCCCCTGTATTACACGGGTGAGAAGTAATTTCGCGACTCACCTAACGACAGTTTCTGCTTTTCCTCTGCAGTCTAGTCAAGACACCTCCCTTCCCGCCCCTCTTCCAATTTCTCTCTCGTCTCCCGCGAGGCGATAGGCTTCTCCACCCCCTTCCCGCCCTCATTTTTTCACCCCTACTCGAATTTACTGCTGCGTGTCTGGAAATATTTAGCAAGTTATAAGGCCGCGGCCCAGGGTTGTGGGGGTGGAAAAACCAAGGTGTGGATGGTTACCTATCCTTTTTACGGGGTTCCGAGCTGAATTTTTTAACTGTTCTGTTTGATGAAGTCTGTGTTTTACTGCCCAGCAAGATGCCTGATACTCCTTGGAGTCGTCTCTTTACTGATCCGTTAGCTACGACGGTCGCTCGAGCGAGCTTAATAAATTCTATACTTGTTCTGCAATACAGACGGTTCCATAATATTCGTGTAAAATGGACAATAAAAGTAGAGGTTTTTACAACCGACTTGTGCTTGCCGAGACAGAAGTAAGGCTGTAAATAAATGTTAATCACTTTTCACAACAATAAATGGGGTAGTGGTCTGATGCTTGAAAGTGAGAATACGGAATCTTTATTATATTTGTTGTTTTTGTTTAGAATACATTTTCAGTTTATGTCACGGATCAGTGCGGTTTACGAAATAAAATGCATGCAGATCTGAATCTACAATGGGTTTAAAAATTCAATGCAATCTCTCGCTACTAAATGTATTACTTTAAAATTCAAATGAAACTTTGGAGATTTGGCGCTTTACATTTCAGTGGACGGTATTTATTGTTGATTTTCATTTTGTAATTCGTTCACCTACACTTTTGATTCTTCTCTTGCTTTTAGTTAAGACAGATCACCTTTTTTTATTGACTTATTTTTAAAAGAATTTTTGATTAACCTTCACTTCTTAATCTGATATTTAAATTATATTCTAAACCTATTTATTCAAATGAATTCTAGTTACGGATTTCGATACCTATTTTAGCAATCTGAGTATTGTCTAGGTACCAGCATCATCACATCACAGATAATTTCCATTACTTAGCTTACAGTGGTGTTCAAAGAACAAATAATTTCAAGATGAGATTCTTAACTTATCTGTTTTTATCTCCTACATCACGATGACTCTAGTTCGAAATAGATCAGCCATTCATAAAATATCAACAAGTCCCATTTAATTGACCATGAATCACTACACACAAGTTTTGTTCATACGCTACAAAATTTTATTAAGGTTATGTTTGCCGAAGTACGTCTCCAATATAAGAGAACATCTCCTCGTGCATTGAGTACGTAGGCGTACGTACATTAATTATTTTAATATTAATTAACATATTAAATCTATTAAAAAATTTGAATCATATTTACGTTGTTCTATAATGAAAATGTTCTATCACGACCGTATATCGGTGGGTTACTACTTCGAAGAACTCCACATTACTCCCTTAATAACTTGTCATTTCATGATAATTTTTTAAATTCAAAATTTGAAGTATTGCGATAAGCGTTAAAACTAGAAATATTGAGAAAGAACTAGAATCAACGAAGTAAAGTTTCCTTTATTGAGAATCAAAGAGTTCGTAGTGACTCATGATTCACGAGAAACCCGACCGTGGAAACGTTCAGTAAAAGGTCGAAACGATTGGTCACAATGTATCCATTACTGACTCGAATCTTTTTTTCTTTTTACCTTCAGCTATTTCACAGAATCAGAAACAACGTAGAACAGTAATTTATTTTCCTCCGAACCAGCCAATCCTTTTGAAAACGATCCTTATTGATCTTCCCGGAAAAAAACTCCATGTCCCGACCGAGTAACGTTTGTGATCCTCTCTAGAATTCTCTGTGAGATTAGTGGAGACCCATGCTAGAATTGTATGGTAAAATTCGTTGTGGAACTATGTGAAAGGGTGGATCATGTTTTCGTGTCGTAGCGTACGTCTATGGGAAATATTTTTACATGACCAGTATTATAGTTATTACACACACATTCGCTTATCAAGTGTCTATGAAATTTAAAAACTGTATCGTTATAATATCCTGTTCATATGTCGCAATTTATTACAGATTAATTATTAGGTAATACATGAAGAGTATTCCACGAATCTCCAACTGACCCAAACATCTCAAATAAACAAATAAATAAATTTATTGTTAAAAAAGACTGATGAGAACTGCGCATGACCACATGGAGGACAATATACGAATTTACTCAGCGGAAGCAAGCATCAGACCATCTCATCAATTCCTATCAATGACATTAAGGCTGTGAATAGGATACCCCGATCAATTTTGAAAATACGTACGCAGGAAAAGAAACATTGAAATCCTATATTTTCAAATCGAGTATTTATACCACATCTTCCGATCCTACTTTAGTGCCCGATTGTATCGAAAAGTATTAAAATGTTCGGTAGAGTATTAAATGTCTCCTGAAACACGGGGCGTTGACATTCTCCACGGAATTCCAGATCCCCGACCCTCTGTCCGGTTTCCTCCCGCGCCAGGCGCCGATCGCTCGTCAGCTGTCCTCTGGCATTGGTCGCTCTCTCACTCCTTTGGAATGCGGAGCTCCTTCACTTCTCCGATCGGGTCCCCTCCTTCCCCTCCCCCCCCCCCCCCCCCCCACCCCCCCCCCCNTGGCTGCTCCCACCGCGTCACCCGCGCAGCCCCCGCGCGAAGATTCCTGGCTCACTACCTGCGTGTGGATGTCCCAGCTGGAGATTGAGACTTGCCTTCTGGGGTCGCGGTTGACTTTCGATATACGTTTCTCTACGTATGACGATGTGTTAAAATACTCATGTTTCACACCATGTTGATATGCGTTCGTCATATATACAATGGAGTACCGCAAGGATAAGTTTTTGCTTCGAATTTGAATACATGAAAACAATCTAAAGTAATGTTTTCTTTACCTATTTTTATTTGTTAAAGAGGATGAATTTGTTGAATTTTTTATCAATGGACAATTGTAGATAGCCGACAAATAGTCTGTACTACGTTTTCGTAAGGCGAAACGTTAAATGACAACAGAAACTAGGATCGAAGTACAAGTACTGTGTGGACCGAATTTCAGAATTGATACACAAAACATAACTTATGCAAAGCTGTTCACACGTATATTAAGTCTCCACTAATTGAAATATTTTACAAAATAAATGAAAATGTACATGATTTTTATTAAATTTTTAGAAAAAATGACAGACAACTTTTAATATTATATTTAGGATTATTTTTGCTCGGTATACGAAGTACACTCCGTAAGCCAAGAAAATTCGTGAAAATAAATATTGTGTGAACTCCTCAAGTTGATTCTTCTGAAAAAATGAGACAGTATTACTTGATTAGTTGTTTGAGAAATTTCTGTGTAGTTTTCTTTCATGTTTTAGACGTAATCTTCGAAAAAGAACTTGTGCACCGTAAACATATTAAGATTTTATAAAACAATTTTAATAATAAGACGAATGATTTATTAGAATTTAAAAGCCATTTCATTAATTCCTCCCTCAAGCCTCATCGCCCTTAGAAATAATGAATCCAAACAATGGCCGCAGTATCCAAAGAAAAGACTTCCATCTTCGATACAGCTGACAATATTTGGTAAACTTATAAGGAACGAATCATATATCGGGGCGTGTCCCCGACCTGTCACCATGTGGTTGACATTCGCGGAGGCGGTATGTGAAGCGTGCGGTCACCTAAGGGTTGATGACGTGTGTGTGGAACAATGCGTGGCTGTCACCCACTTGTGGGTTCGGTTTCCTGTTCACACAAGTCGCATTAAAAGTCCTGTCTCTCTTGGCATTGCATGGAAATGAGCATTAAGCGACAGTTCCCTCGGATGAAGTGATGCTCTCTACATCACTGGGATGGATGATTGTTCTTCGGGTGATGGGTGAGTCGGGATACGAGCGTGAGTGATTGCTGTACTTTGGAGTCGGTGGGTTTGTAATGATCGCTTGAATGAGAGACTTAACTGGTTCGTATATTCCTTGCTTTTATGTTCGTTTAGTTTCTGTAAATATCTCGAATGATTTGATCAGTTTCAGACTGGAGGTGGGACATCATTCACATAAATGGAAAATTTCGAACTTTTTAATCCCATCTCTCGAAATACTACGTTGCTTTTTCTAATGTGACGCTATTCATTTCAAGGATAATTGGGTGAGTTAATATGTTAACTTTACTAGAAAAGTAACGATTATTAGAATTATTGTTATTAACAATGACTATGTATTAACTACTTAAATTATGTAACTAGAAATTGTGGCATCAAATAAATGAGGGTAGTAATTTTAAGGTTTAAGAGAAATTGGTAGGAGTATCTTTAAGAGGATTCTTTCTTCGTTGAACCGTCTTATTCGAGATTATTTTTTAGTCTTATAAAACCAGTATAAAATACCAAGAACCTCATCTCTTTAATGCGTCCAAGTGTTTTATTTTAAAAGTTAATCAATTTACTTTCTTCAGCTAACTTGCGTTGAGAGATCGAAATCCGAGGAACAGGTTGAGAGATCGAAATCCGAGGAAGAAAAGTACTTCTCCGAACTTTTGAATGTGATATTCATGCCATCTCAAACATAAGATGTGACATCTCAACCTTATAGTATCCAAACCATAAGGTTACGACATCATATGCAAAGGTTAAGAGCAACCCTTTCGCTTCCTTGGATTTGGGTCTCACATCCAAACCTTGGTTTCCCAAACCCATAATGTTTTCTCGATGTGTATTTTCGGATCAAGAATAGTAGTTTCACAACACAAAATATTCTTACGAACTAGAAAAAGATATCAATTTTTAAAGTATTAAAATATTGCTTTAATTTGAATATTATATTAATAATTCAGCTCTTTGTATTGATTCGTAACTTTTATCAGATTCTTTCCTTGAAGACTAGATATATGTTGTTTCATTTGTAAGCACATTCTTTCGAGAAGCGATCCAACGGTGTCGATAACATATTGGACACGCCATATTCCTCCCCCGAAAAACAAGAAAATCTCCATCTCGGTCACAAAATATTTTCAGGAATGTCTCCTCGAACAGCTTCTTCGCAGGTACCTGACACAGTCACCGACGCACGTTCCCAGAATCCCTTCCCTTTTCAACTGTCACATTTCAATAATCTCCCAGTCGTCGATTTCCCCAGTCAAATATCTCTTGTGTGGATGACGTTTAAGGGTGGGAAAATGCGTGGACGACTTGGAATTCAGATTCATTGGTGTTCTTTCTCCTCAGGGGTTGGTTGAGGGGTACGGAATAGTGACATATAGAATAGGCAGAATAGATATAGTGGAAACTAGTGGTGCAAAACCATTGCACACAATTTCTCATACCCGCTTCTCCGTCTGCAGAATAGAGTGAGAAAATATTCTGTAGTGAAAGGGCCATTTCTGGCGTGTGGTCTCCCATATTTTGGTCGTCTTCCACTTCTCTATTCATGCTCAAAGTCGTTAGATGAACTCATTACTGTTTTTTTTATTTGAAATTTGAAAGTAAAATAAAAATTCAAAATATTATTTCAAAACATAGCGACATATCAGTTTATAGAAAAAGTGTTATAGAAATGTAATTTCGTTGTACACAAAAATTGATGTATTTTTTATCTGCAATGCGTTTGCTGTTCTCCATTGTATTTTATCATTATCATATCATTCATTTCAGTTTAAGAAAAGTGTATTCTTTGTCTGCTTGGTCCATTTACACGGCTAAATATTATTCAAGCATCTTGAAATAGTAAACTAATGTGTAAGTGTAGCAGACAGAAATTATTTTATTGCGTCTATACCAAACTTTCAAGCGAAATACCGATAATTCGGATGTACTGCATACTAATTGTACTTTACGTACAGGAATTTTAGAAAAAATTGTAGGAGCCGTTTTTGAGAAATATTCGAAAAAGTACTTTGATCTTCATGTGAAGTATCCTATGTTTTAAAGTAAAAATAAATTAGAGTACTTACATCGATTTAAATTTAAATTCTACCGCCGCAAATGCGAATCAAATTGATTCATCGCTGCACGCAGACAGAGAGACGAACGGAAAGGCTGACAGACGTGTACAAGTCCTCTTGTAGCCTCCTGATATATAACTTTATATTGCTATAATTATATAAGTTTAAATTATAGTCTACAACGGAATTTGTTAACTTTTTACTATGGAAAGTTTGTTCTAGTAGCAAGTGAATCTGGGAACTCTATCCGTTGATCATGTGAACACACAAAAAATGTAAATATCAATGATATATTTTACAATATTGGTCCATTGTGGAATTGCAGTGCAATTGAAATTGGAAGGCACGTTCAATTTTATCCGGGGTTTTTTTTTTCAACTTTTATTTTCGGTGATCTGCACCATTCTTATACTTCGCTCTGACGAAAATAATAACAACAATGTTAATAATAATGGACATTTGACTATCATTCAATAAAATATGAAAGTTCACTCATGATATCATATAATCTTTAACCATCCGAATGGATTGTCGTGTAGCATCGGGATAGTAAATTACCAACGTCGCAAGTACTTTCTGAGTCGAAAGAGTTCTGGAATACTCGAGGAAGCAGAGGATAAATTCACGAGAATCTCATCTTAAACTATTTTACCGCAAGAATATAGCAGTTACACAGGACGATGGTTTGCACAAAAAGTGAAATAAACAATAGAAATACTATGGACTAAATACGATTTGTAGAACATGATAAAAGGGAGTCATGGGTAAGTACATTATTTTCGGTAAATATTACAAAATCGAACGAAATTATTGTTTTACAATCCCCCAGGGGACTTACATCTAGTAAGTACGTGTATGGCGAACACGGGGCCCCGAGCTGAGTCTGGCATTACTTCCACTTACTTGTGCCATGCTCCTTCCTTTCTCTTTCCTGACCTCCCTTGGTCACCTCTCGTTCTTTTCGATCCCGACGCTATTAAGGCTAGGGTATCTTTCATTTTCCTCATTCCTCTCATTTTTTGTCCTACCCCTCCTTTTTTGTCCCCCCTTATTCTTTATCCCCCCTCATGTTATGTGCCCCCCTCCATTTGATGTATTTTGTGAATATGTTTCGGTGTGTTGTAGATCAGGAGGGTTTTTAGTGGGTAGGGTTGAATCATTCGACGAGTCCCACACGTGGGGAGAGTCATGTTGGCTCTCCCTAGTGCGTAACTGCATTTTCCCTACCTGTACAAGGTTTTCGGGCTCCAATGACCTTCGATGTCGACATGAGCCGTAAAGCCCCCCCCCCACACACACACACAAAAAAAAAAAATTGTTCTACAAAAAATAATGTATTTATATAATAAAGTAAATGATGTGCTCTTTGGATGATGAAATGCTTAAGTACTCTTATGGAGAATAATTCGGCAGGATTTGAATCTATGACAACAGGAGAACACGTGTAGCTGTTCGAATACGAAACCACAATGGCTCAACGAAATATTTCACCGTTGACAAACGTATTCATTTTATTCTTCGATTGTTTTCCAATCCAAGGTATCGAGTGACGTGGTGATTCAGGAAAAGAAATAGTTTTATTCTTCAATGTATTTCCAATTCAAGGTATCTAGTGACGCGGTGGTGGAGGTAAGGTCGCAAACGTGGCTTCCTTCGCTTCTTCAGGATTTTTCCCCGTTAATAAACTGTCGACATGAGTTATAATAATGACGGAAATATTATACGGCGCCTGTCAAACTGACTAACCGGCTTCCGAGCACAATAGACGCGCTGGGCCTCCTGCGGAGCTCGTGATTGGCAAAGGCGATGGCGCTGGCGAGGGGAGGGGGGTGGTCCCGGATGAGGGGATGGATGGCGGAGTGGCGATGTCGAACTGCGGAGGGCGGGGACGATGGTTACGACCGAAGTGCTGGTGATAAGGAGAGGATGGTGACAGAGGGATGGTTGGATTTAGAGGGTTTCGATCTCCTACACGTTGCATTATAGCATACAATAATTTTTTTTTAATTCCTTACTTTGAAGAAGAAAATAACTGAAAAGGTAAAGATGGTAAACTTAACGTATTTTGTACGTTTTCTCTTGATTAAATTATCCTGATTCGTTGTAACACAAATTCAACATTCATCCCTGGATGATGAGCAAAGTGAGACTGTGACAATAAGTCACCACATCCAGTAACATATCCCACATTAATAAAATTTCATAGAGGATGATAACAAAATGATTTCATGTTTCAAAAGAAATTAAGTGATTGAAAAAATTGGCACTGGACAGGTTGACAATTATCAGGATAAAAATAAAAGAAATAGTTAGCGTCCACATAATTGAGATTGGAGATGGGACATACGCTATTTTAAAAGATGGCATATATATTGAGCAATAAAAATAAAAATTAAAATGGCAATATGGAATGATAATATATAATGAAAATAATAAAAGACAGCGAAAATTATTCTATAGATAAATTGCACTAGTTGGTACCGATTAAGTGCGATTTACATTTGAAAATATTACTGGGTTAATAAAGTGAGAGTTTTTTATATCTCCCATAATATCAAATTTTCAAAATTAGTGAAATGAGGGAAATAAAATTGTTAGTAATAAATTTATGTTTTATATATTCATTTATATATACATATATGTGTATAAAAGTCACTTTTTGACGAGATAACAAAACTAATACTAGTTTTCTTACTACATGGAAAAATACATTATTGAACTAAACAATCCTTGAATAACATTAAGAAAGCTTTGATTGTCAGGGTCGTGCCCATATTTAGTTTTATTTTTCTGTTTACGCTTTTTCCCATTTCAACTTCCAAGTGCACCCAGATGATAAATTGACCTATAAATTAACTCTCATCGGAGGATTGTTTTTATACCTTTCCCGTGGTGTCACGTTTCAATCTGCAAAATATTCAATGCGATGGCTACAAACATATATGTTTGTTTGGACAAGGTGACAAGTCATATCTTTCCATTTCTATTCACTTTGTACTAAACGTCAAACAACTCGAGAGCGTTAAAGATCTCCTTAACATTCTAGAAAGCTCTCGCGTATCCGAGAGGGTTTACAGTAGCTGAAGTAGTAAGCTTTTGCTTTCGGGGATAAGACGAGACTTAGGTAATTCATGAGCGACACGTACGACCATCGTTTCCGTGAGAGGCTACTACTGTCAATCATCACTTTTATGGATGCATTCGAATGCAGGGAGGAAAATATGTGGTATTATACAGAGCGTATTTTCTATTTATGGAGAAATTTTTACAGTTGCGCACAACACGATTTTGGAGCTAAATAAAAGATCTCACACACACAAATATGGAATATAATAATCCTCAGTTTCAGACAAATTTTATTAGTACTAGCAAAACCCGTGTTTTTAAATCACACGGGAAATTGAATAGAAACAAGGGTAACTGATTATCGTATCGTATATTCGATCCGAAAATTGAACAAGTTATTCAAGGATTCCAGTCAGAAGAACATAAATTTTAGAATTAATGTTGATGAATTTTTTTCGAGTATAAGTCAGTTATTATTATTAATGTATATCTAAATAAAATATTATTGACGTTCATTTGCGTGATAACGTATTTTGTCTTATTTCAGATTGCATATTATCGCATGTTTTTTACACACCTCCATTAAACGCAAGCTATCGTTGTAAAAAATATAATAAGTAATAAATTTATTAATGAGAAAAAATATTACAAGATACGTAAGTTTAAAAGGTAAATACGCACAGAGGTAATCACAAATTACCTGATAATGGGACAGGCACATATAAAATATACAATAAAAAAAACTTAATCTAAAAATGAAAAGAAAACAGAGCTAAAATACTATTATTATGTGATATACAATATTATCAACAAAAAATATATTTCGCTTGACATTCCATAATTAGCATTTCTTTATGACAGAATCTAAGCTGAAGAGGTTCAGATTTGGACATCAAATTTACGTCTACAAGCAACTCAACATTTCCATACACTGAAATTTTTAAATTGTTTGTAATTGATGACTTTCTTATTGATGATTAGAAACAATTAATACATGTCTATTGTCTAATTATTCTAATTAAGATTAATATCCAGCTTACTGAATATTTTCATATAGAATCAGAATCAATTCAATATAACAGAATCACACAAACCTAAATTTGTGTAAACTTAAATGAAATTCAAAGTTTACAACCGTACTTTTTTTTTAGTTTTCAGATGGTGCTCTTGTTCTAGAATATTTTCGAATAAGAATCATTACTTACCATTGACTTCCATCAGTCCCTTCGTCCATAATGTATGTTTGCATCTCGTTTCGGCCGTCAGCTAAGGACCACGAATGACGAGTGCCAGTAAGGTTCTGTTTTTGTGTCAGTTTACTCACTAGACACATCGTGAATTTTACCGAGATCGGAGGAACAGCGTCTAGATAGGATCCAGATTGCTGTTTCCGAGTATTACGACTGCGGTTGTTAGTCGCAGAGGGTGAACTCTTCATACATCACAGCTATTTAAGCTGAGACATGGAAATGAGAAGCTACAAATTTTATCTTGCCTCACCTGAAAATTGAACCCGGGATGACTTGCTGGCGAGCGATCACGCTAACACCATAGCCACGGAGGGGACTTCCTCCATAATATTATACAATAAAAATATATGACCAGAGGTATAGAATAAGTGGAACATTTATTTTATTAAAGATACTTAGTATTACTTGTTGGTTGGAAGGATGTGTGTAGATGTGAAGGAATGTCCTGAAATGGTTGTGGAGAAGGATGAGTGCAGGGTAGGTGTAGTGTTTGGTATGGGTTCATATGAACAGAGTAATCATGTTTTAGAATCGTTAGTCCTGAAGAAGATATAAAATATACCGAAACGTTGGCATAACAAAAAAATTTCAAGAAATATGGAATGCAACTGTGAAATATGGAGGCTTAAAATATGAACAACGATAATTCATTATATTTCATACCGGAAGTACTAAGAAGAATACACTAGAATGTAATGTCTATGAAATCAGATCCGGTCACACAGCTTTCCTCGTGTGTACAGCAAAATGAATAGACGATATATCTCTACATGCAGAAAAGCATGAAGATTACGGATTTGCTGAGCTGTGGGGTAATTATTCCCATTTCCTAATGAAACGATTTGTTGGCGTGAATGATCTATATTTTTACTTAGGTTGCATGACATACACATGCAATGATTCTTATATCTGATGCCACGTTTGACAATGCGATCATTATAAATACGTATTGCTTCTTAATGTAAGTTATTACTTTTTATAAAGAATGTCACTTAGTCAAGTCCTTTAGTGCGGTAGTGCTTTTTCGTGTATAAATTATGTAACTGAAAATTATATTTGTAATTATTAATTGTAAAGATTATTAATTGTAATATTACAATTTGCGTGAACCATTATCGTCCCAGAACCTACGTTTCATAGTTGCTTTTTATATGTTGTATTTCCATCAATAAACGTGGTAATTGACTTTCTTCTGCCAAGTTTATTTTTCATTGATTTGACTTACAAATATCATCTCAACTTAGCAATAATTTTTAAGGAATATATTTTTCACTATTTATTTAATATTTTCTAGATAACTCTCAATTGATTATATGTTTAAAATATTTTTATGAATTTTGCCTCATTTGTATTTATAATTTTTTTTCGTGTTTCAATTTTTGTATCCTTCGTCAATTTTAATGTAAAAATTGTATATTCCCATAATTATAAAAAGTTTTTTGATACGTTTCAGTACAAGTGTATCAGGTCAACGAACTCAGAATAATAATGCTGTACCCCACCTATGTGAAACTGATTAGTGGATATTTTCAAAAAGACGCATCTTGCGATATGGTACAGAATGAGAGGAGTCATAGGACTCGATTTCAAGTTATAGCTGATTCTCTTGTGGATCCGGTTTTCACCGATGTAGGTGGAATTTACGATTTTGCAAACACCAACAGAACAGTGCATTGTAATGTACGTGTGTAACTGGATTTCTTGGGAGCCATGAATTGAACGGGCTGTATATTGTTCATGACCGAATCAATTTTATGTCATTTACCTTTGGTTTTATCTTAATTTTAACGCAAAGCAAAACTCAATAAGGAAAACTCTTGATCTGATGGTTTTACAGAAATCACATTTAAGTGAATAACAAATGTGTCACAATATCATAATAATTTACGGAGTGTGAATTAATTAGCAGGAACAAATTATAAGAATTCATTAGTCCATCACGATTCACTTTTGGCGTTTAGTGTTGCTTCATGCGGAAGATATTGAGAACTTATTCAAATGGTTCAGTTTTTCTTACTAAAATTTTTAAAAATACTTGTACTTTAGCAAAATTTTTAGACTTTCATTATTTTCCTAAAACAATCTTTGTGCTTTCAAAAAATAAAATACATATCCAATCCAATTTCCTACATTTTTATTTCGTAAGAACATTTTTATTTCAAGACTACCTCATATTTACCTCGTATTGTTTGTAGGTTGAATAAAATGCAATTGTCTTGAAGTTCATCAATGAAAGGACATATCACATGAGCTACCTCTTTACTATGTCACTGAGGACTACATATCGCTCGTGAGCTGCAATAGTGGCACAATTCAAAAAAAATCTATTTTTGGAAAAAGTACAGGTCTCGATATGAAAAAATACATTCTTTCCACTAGTAATAACGACACATCTCCTTTTTTTTTTTTTTGANACGACCAATATATCACTTTTAATTCCCGCTCCGGGTCGCACCCACTCTTTTAGCAGAACCCGCTCCCTGGACCCTTACGATTCGCCCCCTCTCTTCCATCGCCCAGCTAATTAAGATAAGCCCACCCGCCATGTTTATTTGATAACAGACGCCGCACGATATTCATAGGGAACATGGTGATATGGCGCCTGTCGACTTTCTCTTTTTCTTTTTTAGAAAGTCGAGTATTTTTGTTTTAATTGTTGCTTAGAAATTCATAGAATATATTATGCGTTTCTGGTTGCAACTGTTCCTTCAGATATTCATAGAAAATGTTATGTTGTTTTGGCGGTATTTTTAATGGCGGCGTCTTAAGTATTCATAGATTATGCGCCCCATCCGTTGGGAAGAGAATGGTCGAGACGGACACGTTCGTTACCTAGTGAGAGAAAGGTCGTTACGTTGGTGGACGTGCATGGTTGACGACCTGTATTCTTCACTCTTCGTCCCATCTCTCGACTTAATTTCACTTGGTCAACTCCGGCTTTATTTTATTTCCAAAAGATTTTTGGATCATTGTGTAAATTTAACTAAGGTCGTCTGTAGAGTTGCTCTCATAACTCTGGTGGAGTTCATAGTAACACCACTGGTTGTGATACTATTTTATTTTTTAGAGTGGTGGTGACGCGGGAAGAAATCAGAATTCCCTGCCTTTCGCTAATCCTTTACAGTCTGTGATATTTTACTTGTGATATTAAATTTGGACGTGAGCATTAATAATCGTTTTGTATTCAGACCTCTCTGATTAAAACATCATTTCTTTCTATTAGTAATTAGAGATTTTTTTTCGCTTTTGGTTGGTGGGAATTGAATTGATTCCCTTCACTCTCTTATCAATTTCGCGATCTCTTTTTAATTTAATTAATGAAATGATAAAAGAATAATACTTTATTTGTCGCTATGGACTTAATATTTTATGACTAATGACTTATTGCATAGCTGATGTAAATAGATCATTAAGCATTTATAGGAAGGTTTACAGGAAAACATTTTTTTTAAAGTTCGGATATTGAGATTATGAACACGACCATAATAAGGTCATCGTCTGATTAAGTAATTTTAACAATTTTAATAATACCAAAAATAAATCAAAATTGTGAATATTATGATTAAAAGTATTACGATTTACATAATTTTGAAAATATGTTCCAGAGATATGAAAACTGAATTAATCTTCCTTTTGCGGCCAACCCAAAACATGTATTGGTAGTTACAATAGATTTAAAATTTTGATAATGAAAGATAACTTATCTATCAGAAAAGAGCTCCCAGAGTAGAATTACCCAACCTTGAGTAGCGAGTCTACCCTGGTTAGCAATGAGACCGGAGTGTGATGTAGATTTCCTTAAGTTCCGGCCAAGATAATACGAAGCTGTTCCCGTTCCCTTGAGTACTGTAACACTTAGATTTTTGTAGGTAATAGTTCTGTACCTTATAGGAAAACTGGTATAATTAATTTTTTATATGAGGAAAAATAAGAAAAAATTCAGTGAAAGATCTGTCAGAATTTTCACAAAAAGATTTAATCAAAAACATTCTTGGATTTTTTTCCCGAAAAGAGTAATTCAGTATGATTATCGAAATGATTTTACATTACTCATGTCTTCCCTGAATAATCATTTCCATTTCAAGTCTTATAGTTGTCGTAATTGATATGTTTCCACAAAACGTATTTAGTCACAATAACAAAACCGAAACTCTCGTAAAATTCAACGCGTTAAAAATGTCTCGAATGCACGCAAATTTTCAATGTCACATACGCGTGTTATGATTTTCCTCCCCTACTCCCTTCTGTCCAACGAAACCACTTAAATATTTCACCAAACACCCCGCGTATCAGCACTTATTACATACATTAAACACCAGCGCAATCTATATGTAAATAATAAATTTCGTCGGACAGCGGTAGCGTTCACAAACAGAAAACAAAACGCCGCGAATCACTTTTTGAAAGCACATCATTGACAAAGCGCTCGCTTTTTAATTCCTCGGTGTTTTTATATTAGTCGCAGGAGAGGGATAAAATGAAAAAAAAGCCTCTAATTATCGTTTTGCACATGAGATGCAAAATCAACTAATCACTGTAATGAATTTGGTTTATTACGATTCTGAGTGGATTTGTGGTTGCTGCTGAACCATTTTGGCTACGCAGGGTGCTTCGCTTCGATGTGGCATGGCCCATTTACACGTAAGCAGAAGGGTCGGAATATGCATTTGATTTTTAATTACTACTATAATGATACCGCAGCGTTAAATATTGGACTCGTTAAAGGCCCTTCGGGTTATTAGCATGTGCATACGTGCTTCATCATGAATAATTTTGAAGAATTAAATCTTTGAAATTATATTTTGTTTACGTAAGTATTGTGATAAGTACGATTAATGTTTCGACGTAAACGAACATCGTGTAAATCGTTCTAATTCTATAACTTTTGATATAATTATAATCCTAGTTTTAAAAAAATTTATATCTGACGTGCGATCTAGAGATTTTCCATTTACATATCTGTAAGCACTAATTGTTCATTTTCTCAAAAACCAGTACGTGTTAATTACTTCACTTATATTACCTTCCCATTACCTTGTCAAACCGTAAAAATGTGTGCCAGGAAAGATAGATACTTAATTTATTTTTTATGAAACAACAGTGAATAATGATTACAAGTTAAAGAGAGTTAATTTAAAGACCGATGCAATCGTTGTATTTAAACATTATTCCAATAATATATTTTATGGAGAAATTACTTAAGACAAACATTATTTTGACTGAGAAATCATTATATGCCATCCAATAAAATCAGTTTCTTATATTAACTAATTCGAGGACGTGACTTTTTTAATGTGATTAAAACTTTTATTAACTTAATTTTAAAATTAATCTTATTGAGCTTTTGCTCAGAACCACATGGAAAGTGTACTTGCGTCGAATGAAGTTTTTCAATTAATAATCGGACACAAACCCTGAATCGCATATACACCGCTTCACATCCGGGGGGGGGGGGAGTGTTTTTGGGGGTCCCCANATTTGTATAACAAAAAGAATTGAAATTTGAGTTTTATTTTTTAAACATTTTGAAACAGTTTCCTATAATATTAATGTTCAAATTTACGAATTTAAATAATATTTCGTGACCAATTTGAAGATCCCTCACAGATGAGACCCCCAGGACGGCCGCCCCTTCCACCCATGTATACAAACGACTGGGTATACCAGGAAAAGACGCTGTTATCTCATATTGTTATAGAATTGAAAAAAAAAAGACTCTTGTTCAACGCATGTTATACTAAGCTTCACAATCCAAATTCAATGAAAGAATGACCAAAAAGGAAGGAGAAGAAAAAAGTCGTATTATGAGAAAATTTAGTATAACTTTGTCATGTTATTATTTCGGAGACCAACTATTGCTCCACAATTTTTCATTATTTGTGAGTTCAAGAGAAAAGATTTTTTTTCCCCTTTTGATAGAAATGTAATGTAAGAACTTGTCTTATTTTCTTGGGTAAAAATAAACTTTGTTATGAAATATTTGGGAACTTTGAACGGGCTAAGAACTTTGCATGGTAATTTGCTAGTAACAGCTTAATCTACAGTGTAACACTTCTACTAAACTCCGTATCGCGTGTGAGCTCTGATCACATATTCACTCATTAATGCGAAGTACTGACCGTAGCAAGTGATTAAGTAATCTTAACGAAAAGCATTACAATGTTCAAACTCCGTGTGCATATTAATTTGTGAATATTCTTTTAAAAAATCATTAAAGTTTCATGGGTAAAAGAATTATTCTGGTTCAACAAAACATTCTAAAAGATAAACAATTCATGGAACAAACAAATGGCTTGAAATGTGGAGACAATTTAAATCATACAAATACAATATAAATCCCACCGATGGCTAAGGTGTTAGCGTTCCTGCTCATCACCAAGTCATCCCGGGTTCCATTCCCGGCGGGGCCAGAAATAAATTTGTAGCTTTTCACATGAATGTCCCAGTTCATAGAGCTGTGACGTACGAAAAGCGAATCCTCCTCCTTCCATCCACCTCCTACTGCTCCTAGTGTCAATAACACTGAACTATTACTAATTAGTCCTACTAACACCTCCACGTGGGTCAAGTTGTTGGTCAACTCATCAAACCGGACCACCTACTAACAATAGCCTACCACCCAACTCCTAACTCCTATCGCTCCATATGGATAAACTTCCATAACACGCTACATTTCCCATTTACGAATACTACAATTTATAATAGTACCATGGACATTGAGGCGCGAAATTAAAATAATAAAAGGAAATAATGAAAGGGTAAAAGCACAGTTTCATTATAGTTTCAGTGAGGAAATGCAAGTTGAGACTGATAAACTGTAACTCTATCTTTTAATTTCAACAGTGTGTAGGATACATTCTAATTTGTAACAGCTTTTACTCCTTTTGTACCCCTATGTTCCTTTATAGATTTCTATGCAGGGTTTTATCGCAATATTATGGATGATCTAAAGACTATTATAATTATAAATAAATCCTCCAAGACTCTGATGAGACCATTTTACCTACTGTTATAATTAACCAAGGCGGTTTTTTTAAGTTTCTCATTCATGACAAAATAAAAATAAGTATTATTACTATTTTGTAAATTGAAAATTACTTCTATTTTATAGTAATATTAATTTTCTTTAATAATAATAAAATCAAATATTTTGTACTGGGACCACAGCATTCTCACTGACCTAACAACAATTCACAACAGACCTGATGTCATCCTTTGGAAAAGAAAAGAATGAAAAGTGTATCTTATCGATTTTGCTGTCGTAAATTACAACAATCTAGAAAATAACAAATAACGACCAAATATCAAAATACCAAAATCTAGCCTTTGGAGTAAAAAAGAACTCTGGAATGTTCAAGAAGTGATCATAGTGCCTATCATTTTATCTACCCTAGGACTAGTACCCCAATCCCTGGTCGACTCCATTAGAAAAATCAAAATCAACACCAATAAAATAAGTAGATTGCAACACAGCGTCCTTCTGTCCTCAGCCCACATTACCAGAAAGTTCGTGGACCAGAATTTGATTTAATAATACATTGCTGAGAGAAAAACCAACACTAGTTGAGAGAACTAAATGAAAATATTAGATTAATTATGTTATGTTAAATGAAAATAGGAGAACTCGAATCTCGGTCCCGTCTCCCATTTTTATTTAATATAACATAATTAATCTGTTACCTGGCGGAGAGGTTCACCGCAATTTAAAAGATTTCTATGTGAAAATGATAATAATATTAATGAATTTTTTGACAAAAAAGCTGTCACAAACTCCGTAAGACCACGTGAAGGACAATGAACTAATTTACTCACCGGATGCAAGAGACCATACCATCAATTCCAATCAGGGGTCCTATGGCAAAGGTGGATTGTAAATTTCAGCACTCCTAAGATAAGAATAAAAATACTTTTATTTGTGTGTGTGTGGTGGGGGGGGGGCGGCTTTAGGGATCGTCAAGGTCATTAGAGCCCTAACAAAAATACTTAACGATGTGTTATTATACTAACAGAAATAGTCGTATTTATTAGAAATTTCACAACTGCGTACTATTATAAATTATTCGGAAAATATTGTTTACAATTCGTAACCATTTCAATAAATCTAAATTCGGGATTAATCATTGCAACAGATCTTAATATGTCATAATATACCTTATTATCCCAAATATTATAAGCAAAATCTTTACTGTTATAAAAGCAAGTTTGTCTCCTTATTATGGATGAACTGCAAACTAACATTATCGTTTCGAATCTCAGAGAGAATTTTTAAATCAAAAAAATATTTCTATGTTTGTTATTATCCACATGTAGCAGTCATCATAGTGGTTTGGTGTAGATTTCCTTGTTATCCTTGCTTTTCTAATCTCTTCGTATGCTTATTAATCACGTATCTATCGTCACGTTATTCATTTATTTAATTCAATTACTCTGTCCAATTAACTGTTTCGGAATTCATCGATGTTTCACTTAATATTTCGTACATGTTTGCGTAATATCAATGTGGAATATTTACCACATCAGTTATACATTAAAAATTCCCGTAAACCCCTGCTTTAATTTTCGTCCTACGCGTAATCGATCGTCATATTTTGTAACCTACGTCACTCTCAGCAACACTGAAGCTCTCGATTTTGATCGATCAATCAAATTGTCGATAGGTTCAATTACAGTCACTATATGAAGGAAGACAATACAGTACCTCGCTTTTGGTCCGATAAATCCATGCGTATTACACATTGCACTCGACACGTGGACCGTGACAGCAGCCCTTCTGCTGTATCCCCTTACTTTATTGGTTGTCATATCCCCAGATTGAATAAATAAATGACTGGCGAGAGCGAGAGGGGGTGAATTACTGATTCATCCTTCGTGTGTAATATTTTACGAGTTATTTAAAACAAAATAAAAATACGTATTTCAAAGATAAAATAAAAATTATTTTAGACTTTTACAGTAGCTGTCATAAAATACAAAATTACTACACAAAATTAAAATCAGAAGATAACACTACAAACTATGTACTCGTACCATCTAATAATTTATTTTTCTATTGAAAGACCGCTCATATACTCATTTCGGACAAGATGTTCATTAATATCTCACGAATTGGCGTGGAAATGTAATTTATATGCACAAATATATAAAGGAGATGAAAATGATAAATCTAAAATAATATAATGACAGTAAAATAAAAGAATCTCTAAAAATAATACGAATCACACAATCATATAAACTCGTGCAACATATTCAATGTTTGTGACGTCTTCAAGAAAAGTCAAGTAAGGTTAACATGGCTCAACAGAATTGGGCGAAAATGTGAAGTATAAAAGGGAAAACGAATTAATTAGGAAAGTGATATTTGTCCAGAAAATAGAGGTATGAGAAAACATAGAAATGTATATATTGTAGTTATAATTTAAAAAATTTGTTTGGCTGGTCAACGAACCTCATTTTTTAAAAAAAGTTTCCAGAAATGATAAAATAATGTTTATTTCAATTTACTGACCTGAACCTAATAAATATTTGTGTGTCTTCGAGACTGGGTCTCTGTAATTTGATCATTATCTCCAATTATTACGAAAAAATTTATTTAATTTTATATTAAATTTCTTTTTTTTTTCAATTGGATGGAACCAATCATTAAGTGCAAATACTTTATAATAAAAAAATTGAACTGATGCGAAAATATGAGACCCCTTCCACAATTTCCCCTCTCTATCCATTCCCATCCCTAATCAATCTTTCTCGTGACGCAATAATCCATTGGAAACAAATGAAGTGCAATATCCTTTCGAGAACGAGGGCTGCGTGTGAAACAAACACGCATCACTCATTGCTTTGTTCTGATGCCATTGTTGCGGTCAATGTAGAGAGGGGAGAGCTTGCATGTGATAGGGAGTGATTTGTTACTATCAAGTGACTGTGACTCGAACCTTACGATTTGTGGAAACGACATTCAATATCGATGTTTGGAATGGTCGAGATATATTGCAGTTGACAGAGAAATATCGATTCTCGATTATATATATATGCCTACCGAACAAATACTGACACTGTGGACATACGTAATGGAAATGAAGTCATAGATGTTGTCGTGAGAGAATGTGATTTATATTTATTCCGTGCTCTGGAAATTAAACGTGTATTAGCGAACTACGAGAAAATGCCCACCCCAACCGAGATGGGACTTATTGTCAGAAACGGAGAAAGTCATTTTGTGTTCGAATGTTTGTGAGCAAGACTTATCTCCGCGCCTTTATAATACGAGAAAAACAAATATCCTGTAGCGAGTCAGTAATAATCGTAAAGTGTGGATAAAGATCTTGAGGAAGGTATTCGAACAATGTTTGGAACGCTAAAGAGGTAGCGCGAGAGGCAAAAGGTGGCATTCGGAATAGAAGCAGCGGCGATGGTTGTTAGGGTGGAAACTTAATAGTAAGTGAACCGCATTGGACCAACCCACAACTCTCAGCTGTTAGTACAAATTCAAATTAAGACCGCATTATCGTAGGCGTATCGTGTCACGCACGCGAGTCACTAATACGACGAGAACTCGAACCAGATCGTATCTGGACGATCACGTGGTGAGTGCTCGGGAGAGAACTTTGCTCGAGCTATTTCCATCGAACACGACGGTTTTAACACGTTATTACACTTCAACCCATGTTCGCTTTTGAAAATATTGGGGCGAACGAAGTAAAAAGTTTCTGTGTTGGGGGAAAGTTTCTGTACATGTTGGCGAGATAATTGATGCATAAGAAAGATATTGTAGAATATAGCCATAATAACTCCTTGACAAGTTTCGTTGTAGAGCAAACAAAAGTCAATTGACGATCGACGAAACGAAGTTGAATTGTTAGGGGATATTATTTTTAGATTAGGACTCTTTCAAACATTAACGGATATTTGTTCTGAAAGGTGTGGAAAGGAACTTTTGAATTACTCGACATTTGTCTGTCGAACAAGTTTTGAAATCAAACATTCCCAGTTGGTTTACTTGGGGATAATATTGTCACAAGTATAACACGTACTTGATTCAAATGATATAGATTGAACTCTAAGAGAAAGAAGGTGAAAACATACTTTTGGGAACGGAATTATGTTAACAACTCGGTGAAACTGAACTGTCAAGAAATTAGCTTTTTCTTTCTTAACCAATGTAATCAGCTTTTTCATACTGGGGTGTGATGGTTGATTATTCATTTATCGGGCATCAACAGAGAAATCAGTCGTTGAGAAGAAAATTTCAAATGTGCGCACAGTTCAGAAATGTAAGTATTCTTGACTCCAACCACCGGTATTTGTGAAGAACACGAATCTAATGCCAGATAGAAAAATATTATTCTCAGTTAGTCGCTGTCGTTAACGTCAAGATTTCCTAAAACATTTCAAAACAAAAATTGATTAATTATGTTTTGTTTACTCACCTTCATACCCTAAAGACAGCGAACTTTAGTTTTATTAAGGTTAGATGGACTGTAGCTATCCTTTCTTAAGTTACTTCACTTCCCGCTTAAATGTACCACTTATTATTTTTATACGTTCTTCCCAAATCTACGCAGGAATTTTCTCGAAATTATTTTGTAAAGCCAAAAACCATCGACACGAGAAATTGTAATTAACCTTTAATGTCGTTCAAATGTTCGATCGAAAATAATTTGTTTCGGTGATAACGAATGCACTAAATTATTTTGTAATTATTATTCATTAAAATTTCCTTACTTATCTTGATTTACATTCACCGTACAGTAACACATATTTTAGAAGCTCGTTCATTTAATAAGAACTACAATAACAAATCACAAAATATTATAATCATTAAAAGTTCAGAAACAAAGTTTGGCATGGTTAACATACAATTGGAGCTATCTATTCATTGAAAATAAATGCCAGGGCATTGTACCCTCGAACCTTGGGTGTAAGGGGTGTTATAGGTAAAAGCCATGCCATGTATTACACAAAATTTGTAAATAATTTATAAATTGTTAGTAAATAAATCATCATATTCAATTTGAAAATATTTAATTAAATTAATTCAGTCAAACAAACGGGATCTTTATTAAATCATAAAAGAACATCAGAAAATTAATTTTAACGATAAAGACGAGCCCTTAAAGCCCCACAAAAAAAATTAACGATAAAGAGGGGAGAGTAGAAAAAGTCTGATAGTACGAAAGCGATATCGATGATCTTTTGTTGAAGAAACAGAAATGGGGAATCTCCTTTCCAATCACATGTAGACATGACTCTCTTTCTACGACCTCACCAACCCCCTTGAGCAGAACGCACCTGCTACCTGCCGTCCCCACGTCAATGATTGATTGGACAGGGGCCGCTCTGCAGGGAGCTCTTGCAATGAAGACATCACTCCATGTGGAGGAACAATAGACAGATCACACTTCGAAGATACTCCTTATTCTTTGCAGATTGATGTTCCGCTCGAAGGAGAGAGGGGGGGGGAAAGATATCATGTCGAATCCCTAGATTCTCATGGTGCATCACAAACCTCTCACTCTCTCCTACGCGGGAGGGGGAGTTGTGGTATCCTCACCCTGCGTTATGGTGGTGGTACGTAACGTAGTTTAGTAAGGTATGTTTTATTGTGTACTTTTAATCCTTAAAATTTGCCGCGATATCTATTAACGCCCAGACTAATAAAAAATGAACAATTAAGACCGCATGAAAATTTGCCACGGCGTTTTCCAAATGTAAAAAAAAAAAAAAAAATTCAATCAAGAGAGGGGTGATGGGACGTAATTATTGTGGAGGGGAGGGGGTAAAAAGTGTTGTTACTACGTTATGAAAGATGGAGAGCGTGTTAAAAATTGTAGATTTATCGTTACGTAATTATATTAATGAACTACCCGTAATAGATTCTTACCAGAATTTATTTTTATGCAGTTATCCCACCCATCGTAATCGCCTGCATACCAAATAAAATAAGAAAAAGTAAAAAAAAAATCCCCTTTCTATATTTTGTGCACGCTTTAAAAAATGTTTTCCACATTAAACATGTTAACAGCTAATCTGATTTTTTTAAAAAGTGTTGCGGTGGTCACCAGATATTTATACATTTTTTCAAATATATTATTACTACAAAATCAGTTATTATCTAATATTTTAACTCAGTAGACGTGACCTTTCAAGTAGACGTAAAATTCTTATAATCACTCACTTCGTTTCAACCGCTTTTTGGGTTAAACATGAAAAACAATGATCTATTTTTCATAAAATAAACAACAAATGAACTACATATAAAACACAAATAAAATATTTAAAAAATCCTTCGGAAAAAAATTAATAAAGAAACAAAAATTTAAAGAAAAACAGAGAAATAAAATAAAGGTATAGTAGTCAAAAATATGATCAATTATTACCTTATGACCATTAACTTGTAGTGTTTCACGGAAAATATATCTTAACTTTTCTTTTCACCACTGAAATAATTTCCTACATTACATATCAGGTTCAGAAGAAAACATCAAGAGAATATTAGGAATGTCTGAAAATATAAGTAGTAAGGATTGTTCCCGGTTACATCGCGCGAAACGTAAGACACCTGCTGTCAGAGACATAGAGATAAAACGTTTCTAGCAGCTCAGATTTCCCTCATGCCCAGATTGATGGTAGACATTCGCTGCCCAGTAGGGGCGAGGTTCAGACGTCGGGGGATGCTGAATGTTGGGGTGTGTTGGAGATTTAGTGGTGGCAGTGAGATTCAAAAGATAATGGGAACAAAATATGGAAGTGAAGATAAAAATCATTAAAATCTTCAGTTTTGTCTCTAAGGGAGAGGAAGTTAAACGAAAAGAATTACGATTTATCTCCAATTTTTAGGAATTTTTTAAAGTACATTAATTCATTATTGACTTGGACGAGAATGAGTCGAATGAAAATTCCAATTTGAGAGAAATATGAAATATATTTTCAATATTTAACTTATATTTTAAATAAGAAATAGCCCTTCCTGTGGCTAAGGTGTTAGCGTTCTTTCTGATCACCAAGTCATCCTCGGTTCAATTCCCAGAAATAAATTTGAAGCTTTTCACATTAATGTCCCAGATCAAAATAGCTGTGACTACTGAAAAGCGAACCCTCCTTCTTCCATCCTCCTCCTACTGCTCCTAGTGTCAATAACACTGAACTATTATTAACCACTCCTACTAACTCCTCCTCGTACTAACTCCTACAAGCTGTTGGTAAACCCACTAACGCAAGCCCTAACTCCTACCTCATATTGCGCTCCATGTAGAGTAACTTCAATAGCACGCTACATTGCCCATTTACAAATACTGCAATGAGTGTGTGTGTATATATATATAATCGTGTATGTACTAGATAACATTGAGTATATTGCCTCATTCTATAATGTTGAGCAATTAGTACTTTAGTAATTTATTCCGACGAATCCTCAAAAATAATATTATTTATCAGCAGTCTAGAATTCTCATTTAGGTCATCCCATGAAGATGTAGTTCGAGATTCCGTGTCTTCGTCTTATGTCACTTTAAACATCGTAAACTGATCGATTCCAAGCTCGAAGATTTCTTGTTGCGATATCGGACACAATGATTGTAAAATCTTTGTTCTTCACGTAACGAACATAAGTTTGTTCTTCGCCGTAGTTCAAACAAACAGCAATTCCAACTCACCCACAATGTTGCCGTGTGAAATATCCGTGAATATGTATGGTTGTTAGTACATATCATTATCGAATACTTCTGATTACTGTAACATTTTTGAATGCTGGTGAGTCAGATATACAGACATTGAAGCCGTGGTGCGATGTGTATCCTCCATGAATTTGTGACCGAGTTTGTAAGACGCTTCAAGGTGGTGTACATCAGGATAAATCTCATTCTGAGGCTACAACATTAACTTTTAATGAGGTGGTAACCCAATTCATTTCTATAAAATTATCAGCCTTCCATAATTTTTTTTTTAAATTAGCGAGTTATTTTTAATTTATTTCTTTTCAATGTCAGAGTTTCTTCTCTTGTTTTTATACCTGCAGTGTGAATTGATACGAGTATAATGCTCTTTAAGTTTTCAATGAACTGTGTGGTAGATGCTCAGTATGACCGATAATTGTATTGAGTGAAACAGTTTTTGTTCCTCAAGAAGCTTTGTCAAATTTTCAAATGGGATTTATAATGAAAAATTGCTGTTTTTGGGAGTTTAAAATAATAATTATTATTATTATTGGTTTTCTGTGTTTCTATCACGGTCCATTCCGGTTCTTCATCAATTGCGGAATCAGTTCCAAGCAATGGGGAGTAAACATATTTAGAGATCAATGCTGAGGAAGTTCCTGGCAATGTGGCAGGTGTTAAGCACGACTGAGTTCTGGATAAGGTATGCAGTTCCCTTCTTGATATGTAGGGTTACAAGATTTTTACGTAGGTACTTGTTGTTATTATTATTATTATTATTATTGTAGTCTTATTCTTTTATTACACATTAAATCAGTTGAAAAAGAAGAGGTAGGAGTAAAGGTCTTATTAAACCATTGGATGGCATGCACTCTGTTACGTGGATAGTGTGATTTACACTTCACGCAAAATACAAGGCCTAGCGATGACAGAGCGTGCAACTGATTTGCAGCAAGTAGGGAACTGAACCTCAGCCACTATCGTTCAGGGAACATACAAGTCTATACATGTTGAGGTAATTATCAGGTACCACATGAAACAACTCATTAGATAAAAACGTCCAAATGTTTTTTATTTTTAATGCAATTTTTTACCTTTTGTTTTCGCTCAATCGTCCTTACTTCAGTTTTTATCAATGCGTCTGTTCAATAGAGTTCAATAGTTCAATCATTAACATTTCTTTATTGTGTGTACCGAATGGACTTTGTATTTGAATCTCTGAAAAGTGATTGTCTTCGAGATAAACATCTCAAATTCGTATGAAATTTTTGTTATTGTTATTTTTTTCATTGGAAACTTTAACTGTAGTTGCATTATTTATAAAATGAAATTGAATTTGCATTGAACCAAAATGCAAACAAATTATCCAAAAGTAACAACTTTACTAAATGTCGTACCAAAAAATGTATTTCTTAAACTTGTTTTAAATGAATCGTAAAAAATAACTGGTCCCATACCTGTTTTGGACTTTACACATTGTTATTCAAGGTAATGGCTGTTAAAATATTTGCAGATGATCAAACATTATGAAGATTCATTTCTGATATGAAATTTAGTTATATAAGTAAATAAATGAAACATTACAAAAATGATCTCATTCTATTTATTTTGTTACGAGAGATAATAAGCGAGTCAAATGATACGCTAAAGACTTATAACCATCTCCAGTTTAAGTCGCGTATTTCCCAAATAATTTCAATGCTTTAATGAATGTCGTCAGAGATCATTGACCACAAAATAACATAAATACCCAAGCGAGTGATTAACAAATTAGTATCTCGCACGTCCCTAATTGTACGCCCGCTTGTGAGAACCAAATGAAATTGACGCGTCAACGATTATAAAAGTCGAATAAATATTCCTCTTGGTGTTTTCTTCACTTGGGCTTCCTCTCCCCATTAATTTCACCCCCATCTGCCCCCTTCCTCGACTACATCCTGTGAAGAAACACGAGCTGCATACAGCGCAGCGGCGCTAAACATCGTGTCGCCAATTAAGTCCATGAACGCACAACAGCGCCGCCGCCGCCGCCGCCGCCGCCGCCCACGTTGCCCTCGCGACAAAAGAAACACAACCGACAAGAGAATATCGAACAGTCGATACATGTTCCTTCTTTTATTAATCATTGGTGGGGATCTTAGTCTCTCCGTGGCTCAGGTGGTAGCGTTCTAGCACATACCAAGTCATCCTGGGTTCAATTCCCGGTGAGGCCAGAAAATTTTTTTTTGGTTTTTCTCATTAATGTCCCGGTTCATATAGCTGTGACTACTGAAAAGCGAATCCTCCTTCCTCATTCCACCTCCACCTATCCTCGCGGGCCAAGTTGTTGGTTAACCAAGCTAAGCGGCCCACCAACTACAATAGTCTTCCACCCAACTCTTTACTTCCTGTAGCGCCATGTAGATAAGCTTCAATAGCACTAAGCTGCATTTCCCCCCATTTACGAATACGACAATAAAAAAAGGTGGGAGTTCAGCGCTCCAAGTTAGTCAAGTCGCGGATATGTAGAATTGTTTTCTTTATTATTATATGAATAATAACGAAGAAAAAAGGTGATTTGGTATGTGTCTATCAGTTAATAATTCAGTACAAACAGTGTTCAGGAACTCAGTTGATTCATTCGAAATACATAAGAGCATGCAAAAGAATGGAGATCGAGCGCAAATGTTTCCTGATTTATGCATCCACCGTGGAAAAGACGAAATATCTTTCTCGGATGTTTAGCGACCTATAGATGAAAGTGATGTGAAAAAACCTACAAAGGGGGATTTATTACAAATCAAATAAAACTTCCATCAACTTTTGTGATTTAAAGTTAGGTCTATTTTTTGAAAATAATTGTTTCCTCCGTAAGATGCGATACACTCGTGTTACACCATCAATTATAATTGCTGTTATCTCATTTACGAGGCCGGTGAGGTTTGTTTCACAAGAAGAAATCGCTATACGCACGTGTTACTATGTTACTTTATGCCGATTTCAAATATTTTAGTGATTCAGTTCTACCTCCGCTAGTACCTCAACTACTAACTTCAAAGAAAAGGAGACATAAATGAAGGAGATTGTAATGTTTGGGTAAAATACAACGTGATACTGCCCACTTTTTTCTTTTCTACGTTACAGGAAACGAAACTTCTTTCTACGTACGGATGAAGAAATGCTATTTTGTAAATACTTTTTCTTATAGACTCTTTTTTGTAAATTCTAATTTTGTAATAATTCTTTTCCATGTACTGTCTTTGTGTCCTGACCGTTGGTTTTCCGCGGTTCCCAACGGTGCTCATTGAATTAGTCAGTTGCACCTATTTCAGATTTAAGAAACTATTACATTATGCCAAAAGTTTATAATATAATCATAATTAATTTTCAATCCAGGCATAACTAAATTTAATATTACGGCATCAATTAAATATTAAAAAATATAAATTTAATATTTAATGTAACGCACAGCCCACATCATTAACGGGCTTAAGAAGGCAAAGAGGCTAAAGCCTCGCCAAATGTAATTTAGAATGTAAATATTGTAAATAAAATGCCCCATTGAATTGAACCTTAATCCGCGAATTATGTACACCTACATCAGATGAATATCCAGAGTTCCTTTGTTTTTACAGTTGAACACCAAATGTACGGTTCAATTGAGGGACCGGACCCAGTCCGGCTACTCAAATATCCGGATAATTGGAATTCATCCCACGAAAGCTTATATTTTAGAGAATTCGATTTAGATGTAGTTGAGATTCATAATGTTGCAGAAATGACTAATAACTGAGACTCACAGTAGGAGAAGAAAAAGTAACTCACATTGTACAGCTCGAAGAAACAATAGGTCCATAGCAAAGAACAATTTAAAAAATACAACAATTTTTTTTAAACCATGGATCCGGATGAAGAACAGAATTATAAACGTAGGCTTCCACCGCCGTAGTCTGTATGAACTATTTTGTCCGAGACAAGCAGCATCTAAGTAGATAAAACTACCAACGTTTCGGCCATCATGCTGTGGTCTTCTCCAGGGCAATGTCAGAGTCCTACAGACCTAAATGGTTGGCAGAGTACGACAGCGACTTATGTCTGTACGACTTCGTCATATAAGTTCATGTAAGAAGAGAATTGTTTTCTGGGCTAACTGATGATGCTTAGCGCAGCTGTAAGCGAAACGTCTGGAGAAGTCGAAGTACGACCGTGGCTACTTAACCCGGAAAACAATTCTCTTCTTCATCATTCCGGCCGTGAAAGCCTTCATGCATTCATCGATCTGGATATTTGGCGATCCCAATGATTGGAGTTCATATAACTGGAACTCTACTGTATCTTCTTTATTTTATAAAAGTTATTTCTTTATGAGTTGGTATTGCTTTAATTAATTATGCTTCTATATTTTGTCTGAATTATTATGCATTATATTTGTACAGCGCACATTCATTACGTATATTTTTTCTTCGTAAAGCATGGTTCCCTTTAAGAATTTTTTCGTATTGTAAAAGTATTATGGTACCCCTTTATTTTCCGTGTTACTACTCCCCCGGCCTCTTTAGATAAAGGGAAATTTTCGCAATTTATTTAATGTCAATCTTCCTTTCGTTAGGGACTTCCTAGAAGCTCGAAATGGTTCCATATTTATGTAATTGACGTTTCGTTTATGTTATGAGATTTTTGTCATATTTCTTTTACATTAAACCAATTATATTTAAAGAAAATTTTGGAATATATAAACAAAATATAACAAAAATATGTATAAAGATCCATTCGATATAGTAAGAACATTACTTTTGTTCGATTTCGTTCATATTTCATGTGTCATGTAGCCCCAAGTGTGTCAACTGTGTTTCGGGAGCGTCTACATCCTCTCCTCTGCGATCCTATCCCCCCTCCCCTCCCCTCCCCGCCCCACCAATTCACTCCACTCACGACGCTCTCCTCCCTTCACTTGTTCTCCTCACATACACATGAGTAAATCAGCCTCCACTCAGGAACGCGTGTCATTCACGTCTAGATGCATGAATTACAGATTATGTAATGCCCTACTCTCCAGACGGTGCTAAAGAAAAAATACAGTGGAATGATAATAGTGCAGAATTGATTGTATTTTTGTTAACAATTTTGATCATTGGTTCCGAGTTTGAGAAGCAAATTATTAAAATGTAGAGTTGCTGCAAAACTTTTGATACAATGTAATTTTGTTGCGTAATAAATTACCGTTGTATGATACCGCCGTAAGAAACTTGAGTGAAAGTCTTGGAATGTCTCCAAGAAATGTTTTCTCGGAGAGAGTTTTCCCGTCTTTGCTTTTCTATAAGAAATACGTGGATGAAATCAAAAATACTTAAAAACAGTATTGGGAGTTAAGGCACTCATCTCCTTGAAAAGGTTTTGTCTCTAATTTAATGTTCAGTATGGAGAAATATATGTGATTGTAATGCATTTCAAGACTAAAATGTCTTAGATTCGTAACTTCTACCAGAATCTGTTAAGGGTGGTTAAGCGCTGTGCTATCGAACTTTATCGAATTCTTCGTTGCCAATGTTTTTGGTACCGAAGTATCTCTCCTTACCGAAATCTAGAAGAACACACCCTAGATCAAAGGAGATTAATATTATCGTCGATGACGTCATCCATCGCCGTAATTAGCGATGACACTGACAAACAAAAGACGACTGATGACCAATCGAGGAGGAAGCGAGCGTTCGCGCGTCCGCTGGGCGCCGGGCCGCCGCCGTACAGAGTAGGCCGCATCGCCCGCCCGCTCTCCGCGCGCACGCGGCAGCTGTGACAACCGAAGGCCGCGCCGCGTGGGCCGGGCACGCGCCCAGCGTCCGCCTGGAGCCGCAGCAGCAGTGGCGGCTCCTGTCGCGAGCCCGTCGTGACCCCTACGATTGCCTGACCCCTGACGCACTCCAGCAGGCGGCGGAGAGCAGTGCGAGCCGCGCCGTAAATTGGCGACGCCCCGGCTGCAGGAGATGGAGCAGATTAGTTCATGGGACGGCTGGCGGTCAATTGTCGATGCTGGATTCCAGCTCGTGTTCTAAGCTAAGGCTTTTTGTCTTGCGGCGAAGTTTATTAGGTTCTGGGCGTGTGGTGGGGGTGGGTTTTTTTTCGTTAACTTTTATTGACCCTGTTTATTGCTAATAAGGTTTCCAGATCTTAGATATCGCTGTTAGTTGCTTCGTCCTACGTGTCATTGTAGGTCGATCTTCAATAGCTATAAAAATTACTTTTTGTCCAAAGAGAACCACGTACAACTTCAACTCGATTAGTAATAAGGCTTATAGTCTCTAAAAAACCGAATTATCGAACATGTTCAATTATGCGTGTTTATTAGTTATGCCTGCAGATAATAACGATGTTCATTACAATTAATATCCTTAGAAAGAAAGTATCACTGTACAAAGGATGATTCGTGACCGATGTGTTTTCATATTACAAGAATAATGTTTGTATTTACGATAAGAAAGATTTTGTCGTAATTTCTCATGTGTTACTCTCGTCTCATACAGTCATATTGTAACGAAAATTAGGTCGTGGAGTACCTTAATGTTTGCATCGTTCATTCAAATTTTGATAATCGACGTCTTTCTTCACCAACTTTAAGAAACAGTCATGGACATAGGTTGTATTTTGTAAATGCAGTTTTTCTTGTGTTTAAACTCTTTAAATAAACAGTGTTTTAATGTTTTTAACCTCAATCAAACAAACGTGACTTTTATGTTCACGTGTTTTATCAGTAAATATGTTTCTTCTTTTTTTTTTCAGTAGTCA
This sequence comes from Laupala kohalensis, assembly GCA_002313205.1. NCBI lineage: Eukaryota > Metazoa > Arthropoda > Insecta > Orthoptera > Trigonidiidae > Laupala > Laupala kohalensis. Next base: position 726,240 of record NNCF01126509.1, read on the forward strand.
AATACCTGACGAAGTTCAAACAGTGTGATTAGATCAAAAACATTACAACACTACCAAGAAAGGTCGCATAGTATATTTGATAATCATGGAAGAATCATAATGGCTTGGAATTTGATTATTATCTAACATTTTTAATACATCATAATATTAGATTAGTACATTTATATTATTAGAATGTTGCAAAAAATTAAATTAAATTACAAACAGGCAATGAATGTAGCGCCCAAGGGAACGTACAAGACCTGAATATGCTCTTGTTATGACTCAGCAGAAGAGTCTCAACCATAGCATTACAAGACTTCCGACTGTACTTTAAAAAGAAATTTAAAAAAAATAGAATATCAAGCGGACAAACATTTTAGAGAGAAATGTGTTTTAATATTATAAGAATCATGTTTATGGAACGATAAGAATGGTTTTATCGTAATTTCTCATGTGTCACCCTATCTCCCACAGTCATATTATGACGAAAATTATATTTGGAGTACCGCAATGTTCACCTCGCTGGTCCACATTTCGATAATAGACTTCCTTCGTCGCTTTAAGAATACAGCCTTGCGACGCAGGGGAAGTGCTCAATGAAGTTAGAATGTGGGGTGAGTGGAAGGGATAGATAGTCAAGGCTGAAGAATGAAGGAGAGGGTGGTGGAGGAGGAGGAGGAGACTCTATTCCTAGACGTGATCGAACTGCTTTTCCGCCTTGATGAGACCGGCGCCTGGTGGCATTAATTCATCGTTCATTGGATGCGCTTGGCGCCACTCTTTCAATGAACTTCGCAACGAATGCTACTCGTACGATAAAGCAACATCAGGGAAAAGGAATAGAAATTATTCATAAAGTACAAGCAGTTCTATTAATTTATTTTCACAAACATCATTTAACATTGAGTTGTGGAAATTAAGTCGTCTTACGGGGATACCAACATAAAATATTTGCTATATGCTGACATGCTACACAACTCTGGTTCGGGGTACTGTCATATAAATTTAACTTCGTTCCAAACAACTGTTTGCGAATTATTATTGCAGCCACTTGTACAAGTTGACACAATATTGAGTTTAAGGGATACTGACATCCCTTGAATTGTGGGATTTGTTTGAAACGTCATTGCAAGCGTATGGGATAGTTTACCACATTACCGAACCGTACGAGTAACACATTTGAATTTCATCCTAGTGAAGATCAGTCATCCAAATATATTTTTGTACCTTATTACCAGTTCTATAGGCACAAAGTTTCTCAATGCTGTCGCATTGTCTCATAATCGAGCGATGTCCCTTCACATACATTTCCAGTTTTTCATGGAAGGGGAAAGAAACTATTTGCTTCAAAATCAATGAAACTTAGTAAAATATTTAAATTTTCTCAGATAATTTAACAAACCGATTTTGTTGTTTTATTGAAGGGCTATTAAGTAATTTACACTTCATTTCATCGATAGTTCCATTGTCCATACATTGTTATATGGGTTTAGATACAAGTCACATGAGTAACTATTAATGAGCGAATTAACATTTTATGCACTTTAAGTACATAGTAAAACCTGAAAATTTCGGGAGAGACCCATGTTCCCCGAAGTCCCTTTGTTGGTCAAGTACGTTTGATGGTGTTAGTCACAATCAGCTTAAATAAATAAACAAATACATTCATTATTGTAAAAGCATTTACAGCCTGCGAATGAGCACGTGGAGGACAATGAACTACTCTCCTCATGCAAAGAAGCAAAGAGACTATTCCATCAATTCTGATCAAGGGCCCTGAGGCAGAGGCGGATTTAATATTTCAGCACTTTCATCAGATAAGAATTTAAAAAAGTTAGCTATGTGTTACCATATCAAATTTGTATTTTGGTGGAACACGAATACGTTCTATTACAAATACATTTTATTGTCAAACCATTCAATTATTTGGAAGACATAGAATTTTGTTATTGTGTTGCAATTATGTTATTGTAACTATTAAAATAACTGTTACTATAATAATAAATAATTCGGTTAATTATTACAGTAGTATTAATGAGATCACCAGCATTAGGTAAGACCCGAGAGAACCTGTATATAAAATCCACCTCTATCCGAGAAAAACCCAGGTTATAATGGGAAAAACCGGAGCCTGGATATAGCCCTCAATTAAAAATTTTCTTCGTCTTTTGTTGAAAATAAATATTTGATAGTAAAAAATCATCTCGGGTTATCATGATTTTTTTCTTGTAAAGAAAGACTCCTCTCCTATCCATAGACAGGGTCTCGATGGTCACTTGTACACTCTCTTAAGATCACACACGCGCGCGCGCACTGAAGAAAACGAGGCTGCAGAAAAGGGTTCTACTTAATGGAAAGCATACGTCCCCGCCACCTGCGCCTTAAACCCGCATTCGTCAAAGCACTCTCGCGTACAAGAAAAGGGCGCCAGGTCGACCTGCAGTCTCGATCGAGATTAATCGAGACACGGTCAGTACGACGCGCACCCATAGTGCGACCATGTTTCCGAGGAACAGGATCACGGAAAGAGGAGTGCGTTTTGTAGCTATGATCAGGAAGAGAAGAGATTTATTTTATCATACTCTGCTCTGCTTTAACTGATAGATGCAAACATTGTAAAAACTTCATTTAAAAAACAATTTTTTTGGTGTGATTTTGGGATGATATGTTGGAGATATGTTCGTATTTATTTTTCATCATTTCTCAGATACTCAATTTTTAAAGATATTAAACATTTTACATCACGAATTCGTGATTAAGAATTTAATGGATTTGCATTTCACAATTCGTGGACTGTCGCCGTAAAACCTCGACATTTAGAAACTCAAACGCGTCAAATATTTCGTACGACGACTAAAAGAAAATTCCTTCCAATTCTTCCCGAATATTTTCATGAAGATAAATTTTCTGTCTTATCCCTAACATTAGTACAATACAAATAATGAATCATGTGTGACTAAGTTTGGGCTGTTAGGCCACCTTGAATATTTTTGTAGTCGGTGGTCCACCGCCCACATGGACGTCGCGATCGAGATTAATCGAAACAAGTCGATGCAAGCTCGGCGCTATTCAAATGTTTGAAATTGAATAATTGAGACTTTTTCCAACTCATTTGTTGTTAGAGAAATGTGTTCGTTGATGGTGAAGTGAACAGACATACTTTTTGGGGAAATATTACTTCAACTATAAATTGAATACTTTGTCATCAAGTATTATTTCAATATATTATATGATATTGTAAATTAAGGATAATCCCTGTCTGAATTAGTTACTTTAAACAGTTTTGATACATTTGGAATTATCGTCTAAACCGCACTCTGTACAGTACTGATGATTATAATACCACTGCAGGGGAGATAATTGGTTGTATTTATATAAACAAATATTTAAATTATAACTTAAGTATTCACTCAAATTTTAATGTGCAAAACGAAGAGAAAGAAATTGTAATTCTGAATTGAAATGTAAAAATCTGAAATATTTAATTCTTGTACACGACTAAATAGTTGAAATGCAATGCTGATTCATGTTCAAGGAACGATTCTCATAAAACTCATTGATAAGTAACTGTCTAAAAACTGTGTCGAAATCATCAAAGTCCTAAAAAAGATAAGTTGGAGCTGTCTGGACACTCGATACTTGAGTTGGATCATGTGCTCTGCGATAAGTTTAATAATGGAGAACACTGGAGGATATGTTAAAAAACCATTGACAGATTTAGTTTTAGAGTAAGAAAAATTAGAATAGTTACGAGTAAAGTGTGCTGTATGGTTGAAAAAAATGGTACTCGTAAATGTACGCATGAAACTATCATTTATACCAGTCTTCAAAAAAAAACCGAAGAAATAAATAATTATGATTTAAAGGCCAATGTATCCATCGTTCTTTGGATATTTCTCCGTTTTTTCACGTATTATTTTGATTTATAATCAATACATTCCGAATACTCTAGAATCCGAAAACCGTTTTCGTGTTTAACTAAATACAAATTTGTTGATATTATTACATGTAGCTAACTTTTTATTCATATCTAAGGAATGTGCTTAAATATTAAATCTACCTCTGCCTGAAGGCCCTTCATCGGAATCGATAGAATAGACCCTTGCTTGCTTTCGGAGAATGAGTTAGTTTGTACTCACGTGGTCATAAGCTGTTTGTAATAAATTTGTGTGTGATCAAGTTCGTGAATACTGATATGGTTGTTGCGCTGGGTGTCAAGTACACAAAATCGTTACAGGCGCAAAATCCATTCCATACTGAACTGTCCGCAATGAGTCCATCAAAGATGTCTGATAGTTATTCTGCTTCGATCCTCATGATGACGCGATGACGCATTCATCACCGTCATAACGTGATGTTATGAGGCGGGGGCAGAGCAAGGACAGCCTTGGGTGTGGCGGCGGGGTGTGACTGAGCATAATGCTGACTGGACAAGGCTGGACGGGCGTGGAGATGGGGTCACGCCGTCAACCGTTACATTGCTCCTACAACTTGCACACGAAAGTTTCCATGAACCTTTTTATCTCTTAATCTCATTATTCCGTCATGAATTTTATTCCAGAAATAATATCAAAATTAAAATAAATTTTCGAAACACACACAAATATATATATATATATATATATATATATATATATATATATATATATATATATATATATATATATNAACTTGCTTATCACACAAATGAAACTCCATTTGACAATTATTTGCATTCGTATATTTATACATTTAGTATATATTCGTATATACGCACAATCGATGGAGTGAATATATACTCACAGATTCACAGAAATAAGTAAGTGAATCTCGACTTTGTTCTTAACACTATCATTTTTAACATCATCGTTAATTGTTAATGATATAACCAAATTGCTTTTTACAACAAATCTACAATTTATGATGCATTGCAAAAAATAAGTATTGTGGATGACCTCACTAACAATTATTTTTTTATAGGAGATTTCTTTGAGATTATTTTCCGTATTGTGATTGGAATTGATGGTATGGTCCTTCGGTTACTTCCGGAAAGTAAATTAGCTTAATGTCATCCACGCGGTCATTCTCTCTATTTTACTGGTATGTTGGGCAATAAATTATTTGATTTATTATTGGTAAAATGTTTTAGGAAAGGTCACTAATCGCATAAAACAGTTCACCGCAAAACGTAACTCATGTATATGAATTGCGACGTGCAAAAGATACATTTTTCTTTTTCACGTATACTCAAAGTTATGTAACTTTACCGTGAATAATGCAACACAGCTGCCTAACAGGAATTGTCATCTGCGAAACAGACTTAATACATATAATATCAGAATAAATATTAATAGTTGTCACAAAAGCGACTATTCGCCGTAAAATAATACAATTTAATAACAACACAGGGACACGGGGTTGTATACGTTCCACAAGCTCGATGCAGAAAGAACAGAATAGCGCCCTTCGTGAATTGAATTCATGATCAATGTTGGCGACAGATGTAAATTTAAAGAAATCTGAAAGTACTGCCAACATAGCGTGAGGTACACTTATCATTAGTCTTGTCGAGTACGGCGAAGTAAAACAGTTGGCTACACTGTGTACAAACCGTGTACCAACATCTAGCTATAAATAAATAAATAATTGATTGCCAAGAGAGCAGTTACAAACTGCGTACGAACAGATTGAGAACAATAAACTAATTTAGTGATTCTACTTTCCAATAAAGTAACAAACACAGTGTGTACCACCAGTTCATGTTCTTTTTTTTTCTTAAGTTATATGAGTTTGAATATACACCCTACACATTCGAGACAGGCGTCAACCGATTTGGACAATCCCCCACAATCTCGTTGCAGCTGAGTGGTTGTTAGGATGTAGATGACGTATTCCTGTCAACTGTACCCGTTGATAGTTTATTACCACTAAATACGCTGTTAATAAACAGTGTTAATGTGAGCGAGACAAGTCAAGGACATGGAGCAAATTTCGTTGTGAGTGAATGTCTTACGTCATGGAACTTGTGCGTGGGAAGCGGGACAGGTGGTCCGTCCTCTACGCTTGACGGAAATGAATAGAGACGTAGGGTTTTAGTGTGGTATCGGTTTATCATGTACCAATTTCTTTGTGAGGAGAGACGTGTGTTCTACAGGAGAAATTAATTTTGTACTTCTAACGCTTGGAAACGGAATGCCAGGTAAGACACTCTGCTCAGAAAAACTTTCTTATAGCGAAATGTTCACTAATTTTAAATTTTTCCAAATAAACAATTCGTCTTCCAACTATTTATATAACTTTGAAATATCAGAAACGAATTAATGTTAAAAACTTTCCGAATATTTTTAACTGCAACATTCTACTCTTCTTTATTTTTAAACATGGTTTTGTATTTATTATTAAGATCATTTTCACCTGCATATTGCTGAATCTTGATTGTAACTCTCTGGAAATAACAACGTAAGTTGTGGAACGCGGCTTCGGCAAAATAAATATTTATTTTTTTCGGTTGGCAATAACTTGTATTCTATGTTGCTATAAAAATACTTGAAGACGAATATAACTAGAAGAAATTCAACACATAACAATTAATATTATTAATTATTCATTTGCAAAATATTCTTGCCTGTAGACAAGGACAATATACTTAATGATTATGTCAACGGTTTGGTGACGCACGTAATCTTCACCATGGTGAAGTTGTTGTTAAAAATTATTGTACCACACGATACAAACATCTTCCATTATGAGAACGATTCATGGAACAAACACGTACCATTTCCAAAATTAAAAGAAGAGTATGCACAAGCCTAAGGGCGATAATCTTTTGCAATTCATAATTATGTCAGCAAACATCCCTTTCATGATTTAATATTATTGCTCGCATAATAATTAATGAACAATTAATTTGCATTGTCGTGGTTGGTATCACATAAGTGCACAATGTCCGTGTGACTATTAACTCTAAAAGAAAACACTAATTCTTTGTTTATTGTGGTGACTTGAGGGGATTGCGCCGTTTTAGGAGTGATTTAAAAAAGGAAGGATTCATTTTTTTTCTCGTTAAATTATTCAGTAAGTAAAGATTAAAAATTCAATGTGTTCCGGAGTAGATCAATGCATTTCATTGTACTCGAATCTCTTTTCAAACTTTGTTGGGTCAGTGACTTTTGATAGCTGTCGAGTACGAATCCACAGCAAACTGATGTTATATCATTGAAATTAACAATATTCTATCTCAAAAATATATGTATTTTTTTTTGTATTTTCCATCCATTTTGTATGGGATAATACTGAACGAACCTTTAGAAACAACAAATTTTGTTACGGAAGAAATTTATTTTTTAATTTTTATAATATATAAAAATATATCCATCCCTGAACTTTGAAATAAAAGGCTGTACCTCCAACCAAGAATTCTTGTTATTATCGAGGAAGGGATGTCTTCTGGTATTATTAGAAAACACACGAAGTTTGTTCAGGATTTGATTATTAACCTACCTATCCGACGTGTCGTTAATGTACGGTAAATTCATCAGGGTTTAGTACAAATAAATCCCTGTTATTCCAACATCATGAACTTCATGAATGACTACATTATTTGCCATGCAGCTATATAGATCCAACATAAATAATCACGAACATTGAAAAGAAGAACGTACGTCACCGAGACGTTGTTGAATAAATAAATCCTGGTGAAACCACTAAAATATTTGTGTTGCTTGTTATTATCTGACATTTATTCTCATTTTTATTCCAATATAATTAATATATCTAACTACGCAATCTGTCTCGAATCGGAATGAAGTGCGTTACACCTAAAGCAACGTAAGATCGCCAAACGATGTGTTCTCGTCATCGTAAATAATGCACTCTGGGAATTCCTCAACAAATGAAGGAAGACCACAGGTGTCGACACGGAGCCCGTTTGGTCTTCGGGTCTCCCACTGACCGATAGCACTCCACTTCGCGCGTTTAGTCCTCACGACGTGGCATTAGGCACGATCAGATGCCTCCAGATGAACAGCGCTGAGTATTAGCACGCTGAAAGAAAAGCATTTTGTCCTCCGCACAAACTTTTTCGAATGTTTAAACTTGAATTAAAACTTGTGTGTAATATAAATGCAAATCCACACGAATGTAAATCGTCTCAAATAATGATAATGTAAGGTCGGTCGAATTCCTACTCTTCAATTTCCGAAAATGTTTTTTCTTGTACTTTGAAATTCATTTGCATGTGTCTTTGAATTTACGAAAAAGTAACCAAGATAAACAAATTTGGTCATCGCCTCTTCTTCCCCCTCTCACTTACCACATGCAATAAAATATGCAAAAGCAAATTCCTCTCATAGTTATACGTCTCCGAAAAGTTACAAAACATACATATCGCAAAAAAATGTAAAAAGAAAATATATAACAGTTTCGTTGAAGTACTCAAGGAAAGAAAATTGGGGAATAAAATTTTTGGGTGAAGAAAATATAATTATCTACGGTTATTTTTCTTATTCAAAAGTATATTTTCTACGAGAATATAAGAATATCATCCAATAAAAGAGGTTTTGTTATTTTAATGAGTATCAATAATATTATTTTATTTAAAATCGTAATTTATATCCCCAAATACCATGTAAGGCCCCCAACATCCATCAAATATTGTTCGCTTGTTCTACTTTTCTGGAGAAGAAAGATATCGTAACACGAAGACCGTTTTTTACAATAAGTGGTCGAACGAACACAAACTTTCGTAGATAATTTCAAAATGACGTTTTGTCTGAATTCCCCCCTCCCTCCACATTAAATCCTAACTATGTTCATGGTTTGCCTTCGGTTATGAAATTTCCTTTTCCGTATTGAAACTGTCCCATGGTTTTGAAGTATCGGGAATCACTGGCAAAGACATAGTATTAGGTCTCGGAAGACTAGTAGCTTATGAAGCATAGCATTAAACAGTGCAAAGTGTACATATTTCTCACCCAGAAAAAAAACCCTGTATTTTCAACGTTTTTCAATATTTTTTAAAAATTTAATATTATTTTTATATAATCGTTGGAAAGAAAACGATAATCAAATGAAAACTTGCAGAGATGTATAAAAATATATGTAAAGCTCTTTACGGCCACAAGGAGGGAAAACATTTTGCGAGTTCCCATTCCACCAAAGAAAATAAAATCTAGAGAATTAAGATGTGGAAGATGGGTTTGTGTATGAAATTTGGGGAGGGAATTTTTAAATATTGGATCTTTTTTATATATCAAAATAATATTTTCTCTAGAATACTCCATTATTATATCATTGTTGCGTACTTGTATTTTTGCCAGTTTAGAATAAATAAATATATTATTGACGAGACAAGTTACGGAAATAAAATCTATTAAAGAGAAAATGAAAGGTGACACCATGGAAGAGAAACAATACGCTAAGTGCATTTCTCTAATTCCAGACAAGATGTCAAAAGAGTATCTTTACAAATAAAAAGGGGGAAAGTAGTTAGGAGTGAGTCGGGAAGAAAAGAAGCATCTTTAAAGTGATGGTTAAAATTCATCTCTTACTCGCTCTACTCAACCCTTCTCCGAGAAGGATTGCATTTATTATCGGGCTTTGCTTTTTGTGACATCAATAATTTCTCGGAATATTATCCCAAGTGAGGTGGCATATTTCTGACGCCCCCACTTCTGACTCCTGCCCCCCACTCCCGCGTTGTCACCGTCCCCCTGCCCACCCCCGCCGCCACCCCCGCCGCCTCCTCCCCGGTTGAAAACGCCACTCTTTGTATCGCTCCACGAAAAACACGAAAGACGTTCACAGTAATTCAATTACCGACAATGAAAAGTGATTTTGCTTTCACGAAAAATACGAAAAAAGCTTGGAAACGCGGTCTGGGGAAATTTGTACATTTTTTTTCCTTCGTATCCGTATTCCGCTGGCCGCGATCATCTCTTCATCCCTCTTACATCTTTTGCGCCCTGTTCGAGACGGCATTAAAATTCCATTTTACGAATCGTGACGTTCCAAAAGTCATTGTTATAATGGATTTATACTTTAAATTTCCTCGCCGTCCCTATGGAAGGAAAAAGGAGCAATTTTGACAGAAATCTATTACCGAAAGTGGTTCTTGTGCGTCGGAGGCTGTGGAAGTCCTAGCGGCACCTGGTGGTCGTCACGCGTTCTGTCACATTCGTCGGCCAATCGCCTTCTTGCTGGGGTTCATCGAGGAATTTTTTTATCTGACGTGATAGAGTTGTCAAGGAGAGTGGTGAAATACGATTTTGCGTGTGGGGGTGTTGGTTGGTTGGCGTGTAAGGGGTAATAATGTAATCGAGAGAAATTTTTTGTTCTTAAAACGTGAGGATTATTTTTCTTGCAGTATATAAGATATTACAGCTTGGTGAAATTAATAAAAAAAATACTGAGAAAGAACATAATTAATATCACTGAAAACTAAAAAATGACAATTTTAATTTCACCGTATTGTGGCGATTCGCAGTCGATGGTTTTACATGCAGCTAGATTAAACAACTTTCGATTAATATCAATCAATCCGAATAAAGGTGGTTTATTTTTCCATCTGATCTGAAGCCATGTTTCAAAAATTTGTTTACCAGAAGGGGGCAACGATCACTTTCATTTCCCTGGAAATCATTCACAAAATAGTTCACCTTACGAGAGATCTACTTTTTATTATTGCAGAGTAGTTTTTTGTGTATATTATTAGACTAAATACGTTTATTCAATTTCAAGGTGTTTAGGATAAATGTATTTCAAAAACATTTTAAATTTTATTTTCAGTGTTTTACGGGACATTGTAGTCCGCCTGACTAACACGTCACATGTCACTTGTATCCAATTTTATCTCGTCATTTGATTTCTTAATCGTAATTCAGTTCGCTCAGTGTTTCACTATGATGTATGTACCAAGTCATTTTCGGAATTCAACATATTACAAACTACTTAACTTTTTGGTATCAGTTTAAAGTCTTTAATATATTCAAACCATTAAAAAATTGCTTCATCGGGTACCTCTGTACTGAAATGTGTGCACAAACATAGTTTTATTTACGAATCCCCTAAAAATGAATGTGTTTGAAATCCACTAGAGGCTAAGCTGGATGTTCTGGGGTTAAGTCCCGAAATTTGCGAGTAAACGAGTGAAGCAAGTCAATTAAATTAAAATGAATTATTATTATTATTAGTTTGCAAATGCGTTTTCCGACTTAAATACATGTTCAACTATTAAACGTATCTTACATTGATTACGAGAAATTGTGTTCAATGAAGATGATTTTTAGATTTATAAACAAGAAAAGGAAATAGTAAAACATTTCATTCGGATCTCAAGTGCTAGGATCTACATATAAAAACTCGCGTGCTTTCTTAGAGCTCATGTTTAACATATGAGTTTCTCTAGTATCCAAAACTTCACTTGATTTCCAGACGAACATAGACAGAGCGGAGGAGATGTCGGATTTGAAACACGACATCCTGGTAGACAAAAGGCTTTCTAGAGATTCTTCTACGAAGATAAATTGTATGGGAGGCACTTTCTTTGCAGCTATTTGAAACGATGCTTCATGTAGGTTTCGTATATTTTCTCGTTGGCTGGTAATGTGCTTCTTGTTTTCTATAAACTGGTGATGTTCTGTCAGAAAGCTAGAGGAAACTGCATTTGTATAAAAGCATAATTTGATATGATGTAAACTTATCCTGATGAAAAATGAGAATTATTTCAGCTGACTTTCTTTTCTGTCTGTGGTTTAATGTAGTAAGTATATGTTGCAGATAAACGCTCTTCTGAACTACATTACCAGAAATTTATTTATTTGTGAATTATTATAATTTTTATCATGAATCAACTCATACTCCAAGTTTCTTTGAGTTAAATTAACTTTTAAGTTTTACTGCTATTGCTGATATAACTTTCCCATTATGTTTCGATCTGTGGCTGATCTAGACCGTAATCAAGGTGGGTGCTAACCGGGGAGCATTTTTGTTTAAAAAATATGGTTTTACAACACAAATTTTATAAATATTGCAGTTAAATAAAATGCATCAAGTAAATAATTAACTATCTGGTATTATTAATAACAATTATTTATTAAAGTTATTAATATGGTATTATTAATTTTATTAATAACAGTTATATTATTAATAACAATTATAACAAATAAATATTATAACTAATAACAATTATTAATCTGGTAACACTTTTACAAAGTATGCTATTTACCAACTTCAATTCTATCTGTTAAAAGTTCATATCCAATGGAGGGGGACTATAGCTTTCTTAGCGCCCTCCTCCTTCTAGATCCGCCTTTGGTTTCGATACTTCTTGGGATAAGATGATCTTCTTCTTAAGAGAACTTATATCTTACATTGTAAAGGTACACAAATATATTATACACAATTGAAAATATACAACGTTAAGACATTATATGGAGAAATTTGTATTAAATAATGCAACAAAAAGATAGATGTAAACAAAACAAAATTAGTTTATTGTCCTCCACGTGGTCATACGCAGTTTGTATTGCATTTTTTTACAATAAATTTATTTGTTTATTTATTGTTGCGCTTGATGAAAATTCTTACGTTCATGGCAGGCATTTATATCAATCACCTTCCATGATATTTTAAAACTCATACTTTACTCCATTGCGGTGAAATGACAAGAAAACCACGACTTTAATGTTCCCGAGTAAAATAGGAAGCATTTGAGCTGGTGCTGACGATTTGGTGTATTATAATGCTGGTCGTGATTCTAAGATTTGCAGAACCATGTTTTCACACAAAAGTAGTATCTCCTTCTAGTTAAATGCAGCGATTCGAGGAGCATCGACAGTTGTTCCTCACTTTCTTCGCTGTTGGAGGAAATCCGGGATGATATGGTCGGCTACTCACAGTTGTAACGAAACCCTTTGTCATTTTCCTGATATTTCCCAGAGTATTAGAAAGACAGGATAATTATTTGGATTTGTTCACGCATACAATTGGTTTTGTATTTGGGTAGTATACGGTTTGTATTAGCGTAGATCAAAGTATTTATTTTTGAGAGTGAAATCAGAGTCATTTCTATTGTTAAGGGTCATAACTTCATAATATCAGACGTAAGAAAACATTAATATAATATGTTGGCTCACGCAATTTTAGAGTTATTTTTCACCAAACACTTTATCATAATATCTTGACAATATTTGGCGGAACCAATTTAATTAATTATTGGAAGAATTGGTAAA